>VMDO01021020.1:18650-36318 GCA_007922755.1 Pedetes capensis
TAGTACCTGGATGGGAGACCGCCTGGGAACACCAGAAGCTGTAGGCTTGGGAGAAGGACCTGGCAACCCCCTCCCAAAAATCAATCTGCCATTGAAAACCCTATGAACAGCAGAGAAGCACTGACAATAGTGTTTCCCCTGTTGTACAGAGGGTCGCTATGAGTCGGATACCAACTTGATGGCACCTAACAACAACAACGTCTTTTTTATAAAAACCAGAATTTCTACTTAACAGAATAAATAAATTTAAGGTTTTCATGCCCTAACTTGCCACACTTTTTCTAGAAATTCTTCATAAACAAAGTGTCAAAAGCAGTCATCAGGAAGGAGAGGTTGGAGAGAATAAAAGAGTTCAGTAAATTCCCATGTGTGATGGCAAATATCTTGTACTATTGTGGGGTCCTGAGAAGTGTCACACTTTTATAACAAGTTTAGAAAATACCTTTTGGTCTTAATTGTGAACGTCGAGAGTTAGATTATTCCTTACCAGTCACACTATGAGGGTTAAAGCGGGCAGTGTTAGAAATCAGATTTCTTAGATAGTGACTTGTAAAATATTCTTAAGTTTTCTCATAAAATGTATTATGCTTTAATAGAAAAAGTATGATTATCAGAACTCTAAAAATAGCACAGAGTTTCACCATTGTTCTATAGCTGCTATAACCATTGCCCTTTAAAAGTATACAGGTAGCCGGGCATGGTGGTGCACACCTGCAGTCCCAGCTCTTAGGAGGCTGAAACAAGAGGGTCACTGAAGGACAAGGCCTGGGCTACATAGTGAGTTCCAGGCCAGGCTGGGCTACACAGCGAAACTTTGTCTCAAAAAAGAAAAAAAAAAAAAAAACAACTATCCATGCATACGGAAAAGAGCAAGCAAGCTGGCAGTAACTTTTACAAACCAGTAGTGCTGGCCTGTGGCTTTGCCTTTTACTTTGTACTGCAATAACCCCATGAGTTTTTTGGCTTTAAGTCTGTCAGGTCTTATTTTAAGCTGAACATCTGAGAATTCTGTGAGATGGGCATGGCTGTTCGTAACATAAACTCATTTTACATTAGAAAATCTGCGTAGGAGAAAAAACAGTGTACATACCCACTGCTCCTTGTGAAAACTTAAGTGTGTTTAAGTAGCTCTCTTAGCTACTGTGAGAAGTCAAAAAAGACACCATTCTGTACAACATTAACAACTTTGTCAGTGTTTGGGGGAGTAATTAATTGAATCTTTTCAGTTGTCCTTGTACCTAGTCCCCTTCCCAGTACGGGTTTTCTGACCACTAATATCAGGATAATTGTCTTTTCTTCCTTTCTATTTTTTCTTTTTCTTTTTTTTTTTTTTTCAATAGTGGGAGGTTGAACCCAGGGTCTCACACATCCTTTGCAAGTGCTCTCCCACTGGGCTATACCCCCAGCCCCTTTTTTATTTTTTATCTTGAGACAGGGTCTCTCTAAGTTGCACAGGCTGCCTCTGGCCTCGAACCTGCGATCCTCCTGCCTCCACCTCCCAATTCACTGGGAACACAGGCGTGAGCCATGGTGCTGGGTCTTAGGATAACTGTCTGTAATATTCCCAGTTCTCACGTGGCCCTCGTACATTTAAATGACTGTAAATCGTGCCTGATAAGCAGCTGAAGGAAAGTTACTTATGAAAGTGACTCTAGTGAGATATCACAGACCAGAATAAACGTAAATTCCACAGAATAAAGGTCTTTTGTAAAATAGATAGCAGGAAATAGCCTGAGTAGAAACAAAACAGGAGAGAGGCCTCCTGGCCACCCAGGTGGCCGAGGCAGGCAGTGACTGGAGTAGCCCCCGCTGCCTCTCCCCCAGTGGCATGGCGCGTGGTCGCGCACCCACCTCTGCCAGCCACTGCTCAGCAGTAGTGGGATAAGTGGATTGCACCAAGTGTTTCCTCTTTGATTTCTCACCCTCCCATGCACTTCCGTCTTATAAGTGGGGTTCCATGAAAACAGCAGGCCTTGGCCCGGTGAGCTCATTTGCAATGGAAGGATCTTCCTCCCTGAGACCTCCAGGCAGATAATGGTAGGGAGAAGCCCGTCAGCAGTACCCAGACCTGTCGGAAATCCCAGGACTGAGCAGATGGCACACTCAGCCAGGCCCCTGGCTCCTCACACCAGCAGCATTCACAGCTTGTCCTTCCCATGCCAGCAACAAATGTCACGTGGCTTCTCACATCCACACTCATCATCAGCAATGCAGTAACGGAGATGTTAAGCAGTCTGGCCAGCAGTGCTAAGTAGTAAAAATGATTTCACGCATCTTAATGTTCAACTTGGTAAAGGAAATGGGGAGGGGGAGAATGTCCTTTGGTTATCTAAAAAGAAAAAAGAACAGCAGGTGTTGTTTTGTGGAAACTACTTAGAGTCTTTTCTTATCAGTAATGGTTGATACTATTACATTTTTACAAAAGGCATAACCTATACACAAGTCTCATTTTACAGCCAATCAGTGGGAAGTAGCTTACAGTGGATCGGCTACAGAATACGTTTTCAGCCACTTGAAACCAGGCACTTTGTACAAACTCCGAGCATGCTGCATCAGTACTGGTGGGCACAGTCAGGTAGGTTTGTTTCCATATAAATGGTCAATATCTTTGATCAGTTTGAGACAAGCTGTATCTATAACACCAGAATAAAGTTGCAATTTAAAAATGTATCTTAAGAGTGCAGGCTGCCTGCTGCAGTATATTGCTTCAGGAAAGGAAACGTTAAGCTTTTTGAATTATCCTTTAGAGGACAGAAGAAAACAGGCCTAAATGATTCTCAGCTGGGTTGTGATAATTCGGAGTTCATTTGTTGCTTTGTTATTCCTCAGAAGACTTTGGCATAATCACATGACACCTGAAAAATTGGTTGGAATTTGCAGTAGCTAAATGAAGGAAACCTGAGTTATTGCAATGAAAGAAAAGTGTAGAATTTAGAGTCAACAAGATAGGACCACCTGCACCGTGAGAATTTGAGGCATACTTCCTCGAGGCCCTCTCTTGCCATTGGCTGGGAAATGGTTGTAAAAAGTGTATAAATCTATGATGACAGCTGACAGTACCTCCTAGCCTGTGTAGTGCCCAGTATAGGTGTCTGAAGATAGCAAGCAGCTTTTGTCTACCATCTGGATGACCTTAGACCAGCCAGGTATCATGTCAGGAGCCTTAGTTTCAACCACGTGCTGTGCTCATAGGTTCACTGTAGCTTAATAAGTACACATGAAGTGCCCTAGAAATGGCCGGCTGGCTTTAACATATTCAGATGGCAAAAGAAGTTTTTACTGTAGAGGTATTGGACGTGATTATTTGAGGCCACTAATACTTTGAATGGGAGAAGGATGTGGCAGTCCACTCCCAAGGCGATCCCCAAACAATCAGCCATTAAAAACCCTATGAGGGTCGCTATGAGTCACACTCGATTCAAGGGCACCTAACAAAAATGATACTTCAAGAGAGAGAAGGAGAGAAGGCGCCTTGCTGGAGTGAATATTCAAGAGAGTACTTCCCATTCGAATGCCAGATTTTTCTACCAACCACCTTTAACATTCTCTTGCCTCAGTCTCCATCATCCCGCTGCCTGTCCCAAGAATCCTGGCACGGTGAGGTCTAGATCGCCCATAGCGACAGGCCCTGTAGGATGAAGGTCTAGTTGCAACACTCTGATGCAGTGCCAGAACCCTTTGTACCACCTCGAAGGGCGGATTATATGGAAATCAAAGCCCCAGGTGCCTCCTGGGTGAGCGCTGCATGAGACAGTGCAAAGCCTTGACTCCTGGGAGGTTTAGAATCCATTTCCTCTGCACCCCTCCCCAGGAAGAGATTGAGTTCGGTCAGACTGCATAGCTCTACCAACTTTTCTCCTACCTGAACAAGAGGGCCAGCTTCCGCTCCAGCAGCCCTGTGTGTAGCCAGCCCCTGCAGAAAGGAGGCCTCCTTATTTTCACATCAGACCTGCTGGTTTCTGTAGGACTCAGCCCATGAATGCTGACTTTGTTTGCTTTTCTGCTGTAAGTGAGTGGTTGGCCACTTGGGGCACCATCCTAAAATTTCATCCAGATGTCGTTTGGTGTCCTCCTCCATCCTCATGAACGGTCTTTCCAATTTTGATTTAAAGGAAAATACACAACGCCCAAGCCTGCTGATCGGACTTCAGAAAGAGTCTTTCATGTTTTAGCTAATGCCATACGAGTCCTCACTGACACACATGCGTGCACAGACACTCACCTTACTGCATAGGGCGCACAGGACAGCGTGTACATCTGCACTGTTGCACCTCCCCTCTGCTCGCATTGACAACTATGGGTGGAACATGGCTGGTATGTGTGGAGGTCCAATACATCCACAGTAACTGAGAGATGGTTCTCTCCGGTGTCTCTCCCGCAGTGTTCTGAAAGCCTCCCGGTTCGCACGCTGAGCATTGCACCAGGTCAGTGTCGACCACCGAGGGTTTTGGGTAGACCAAAGCACAAAGAAGTCCACTTAGAGTGGGGTGAGTGAACAAATCTGCGCGTTGACATTGACGATTTGGGCAACTGGAGGTTAACACTTAACGCCTTGTAATTAAGTCCCGAGGCTTCCTTCCTAAAACTGTGAATTTCTCTCTTTCCTGTTGAAGATGTCCCTATTCTTCCTAACCTTTGCTGGCTTGGGTTTCCATCAACTCCCTGCCCATCTTGCTGCTGCTCATCCTCCTATGTGTGATGGTGCCCCACGCGCTCTTCATCTTCTACCCTGTAGTGGGCCTGTTGCTAGGGCTTGTCCCATCATAGCCTATCTTTTCCAGGAATTTTTCAACTTTGTTTATGAAGAAAATTGTGCTCAATTTAGAGATTAAACCAAGAAGTGGTTCATAGGTGACATCAAATTTCTCCTCTTTGTGTGTAGCCACACTTGCCCATTTGTCTTGTGTGGCTCCTGACATTTTTATAACATTAACTTTGGCTGTCTTAGCATTTCCTCCTGTGCCACAAGCTTGACGGCGTGTAAATTGCAAGTGTAAACGTGTATAACTCTAGCAGGCTATTTTTCCCCCTATGTATGCCAGCTTGGGGACCTGTATCCAGATTTAGCATGACTTTTGGTTTCAAGTTAAAGAGATTTTTTTCCCTCCCTGTGTTTTTTCCCTTTACTTTGGATTTGTGAAGAAGTTTGCCTCAGGCTCCTATTATTTTGCAATTATTAATATAATTAGATACGTTTAAATGTACTTGCTTTGGGTAGAAGGAATGATATCTTTTATAGGGTTTTTCATTTTGTCAGTGAGGGTGATTCTTTAGTAAGAGAACCTGAAGGCCTGACTGCCCACATGATACTTTGCAAAAAACTGTAGAAAATCAGATGTGATTGGGTCAACTAGAAGCATGAAAAATGTTCTAAGAAGAAAATACTTTGCCTTCCCAGATGTCCCCACATCTGAAAGTGGCTGTGAGGTCTCAGAGTACAGTGTGGAGATGACAGAACCTGAGAATGTGGCTTCAGAAGTGTACCACGGGCCTGAGCTGGAGTGCACGGTGGGCAACCTGCTTCCTGGGACCGTGTACCGCTTCCGAGTGAGGGCTCTGAATGACGGAGGGGTGAGTACAGGTTATGCACTGATCGGAGTACACGATTCTAGCATTTCTGCTTCTGTCCTCCTGAAGTTCCTCAGCAGTATTGATCCAGCCTGGGCAACCATTAAAGAAGTGTATTTCTGATCTTATTTCTGAGTCAAGATTGTTGTGATTTCATATAGACCCATGATTAAAAACTTCCTTTCTCTTTTGTCCTCACATTCATGTGTTAAGAGAGTGTTCTAGGTTAATAAGAGCTTCACCCTGTATATGCTTTTGATAATTTCTAGAATACTTTACTATTCTTTCATTAACATTATTGTTGTTGTTAACTTTATTAGTTGCAGGAAATTGGAACTACTTAGTAGTCCTAGTAAAAATGCTATACTGTATTGTGTGTATCAATCAGCCACGTCATAGGTCTTTTTTTTTTTTTTTTTAAATAAGTAGGGTAAAGGCCTACTTGACTTTTTTATTACTAAACTGTGGAAGTCTTTGGCCGTTCTTTCGTCTAATCCACCTGGACTTTTTAAGGTGGCCTATGAGAAGTTGAGAGTATATTTGCCTATATTATATCCACAAGGAGTTGGTTTTTTTCTTTGAAATTGCAGAGTAGGCCGAGCACATGGCACCCACCAGTAATCACACAGACTGGAGAGGCAGGGGCAGGAGGATCGCAGGTTTGAGGCCAGAGGCAGCCCACACAACTTAGTGAGACACTGACTTAAAATAAAAACGGGGCCTAGGGGTGCAGCCCAGTGGTAGAGCACTTGCAAAGTATGTGTGAGACCCTGGGTTCAACTCCTAAGTACCGCAAAATAAAGAAAAGAAAAGAAAAGAAAGAAAAAAATTGCCTGTGGATTTTGAGGGAAATTCATAATGAAAAGTAAGTAGTATAAAAAGTACGGGAGATTTTGGCATGTAAGAGATGGGAGAAACATAAACGAAGCCAGAACAGTGTACATAAAGCAAGCTGATGCCAAAGTCCCCCAAAAGTATCAGTGATTTACAGAGATGAACTTTCAAGGTATACCATGGGCCAGATAGACCTGGCGTGCGCTGTACAGATGGACTTAATTAATTGATGAAACCCAGGTGCCCTAGCAGAGAATTTGTGCCAGCTTCCTAGACATGCTCTGACTGCCCAGAACAGGGATCATTTCAGGCCACCTAACTAGGCACCTCCTAAGTAGCGTGTTTTGCCCCTGGCAGACAATTCTCAAAATCACTAGGATTTGTTTGTTTGTTTTGCAGTGCTGAGGGTTGAACCCAGGTGCTCACACGTGTTAATCAAGTGCTCTACCACTGAGTTGCACTCCCAGCCCCCCCTTTTTTTTTTAAGTCTTTTTATGTTTCATATTGAGACAGGGCCTCTCTAAGTTGGACAGGCTGCCTCTAGCCTCGAACCTGCGATCCTCCTACCTCATCCTGGAATTACAGGTGTGGGCCATGATGCCCAGCTAGAAGTGTTGGTTTTCAAATTAGAAAACCAGTAACCAGTGCGGCATAGCAGCGCATGCCTGTAATCCTGGCACTCAGAAGGCTAAGGCAGGAGGGTCACAGTTTTGAGGCCAGCTTGGGCTACATTGTGAGGCCCTGTCTCAGAAAACAAAATACCCGTAACCAGAAGAAATATCCAGAATTTGGTAGCCAGTAATTCCAAGTAAGTCTTTTTATGCATTGAAAATTAAACTGCGTTGTGCATCTGACTTAGTTTTCTTGAATGTCCTGGGAAAAATGTGAAAGCAGAGTGCTGTGTTTTGTCAAAAAACAACATATTTTTGTTTCCAGTGTCACAGTAAAGGAAAAATGTGTTAAACTAATCCCAGTGACTTGGGAGGCCAAAGCAAGAGAATCATGAGTTTGAGGCCAGAGTAGCTTAGTGAGACCCTGTCCCAAAATAAAAATATAAAAAAGGGGCTGGGACTACAGCTCAGTGTTAAAGCCCTTGCTTCACTTGCATGAAGCCTTGGGTTCAACACCTACTGCGGTGCAAAAAATTCAAAGGGAGAAGCATTTAGGAAGCCAACTTTCCAATCCTTTCGAATAAAAATTAAGTGTACATAGTATAGATGTTTACCTCGCAGGGAAAAAGCAATCGCATATAGATTCACAATTGATGTGAACAGCATTAGGCAATATTTTTAATCAATTGCCTTGATGGTGGTGTTAGCTTCACCTTTGTGTAATTATAAGCTTTTTATATGTACACACGTTGACAAACGCCCACTCACGTATAAGTGCGTGTGTGTTCTTCTCTTTCAGTACGGTCCCTATTCTGATGTGTCAGAAATCACCACTGCTGCAGGGCCCCCTGGACAGTGTAAAGCACCTTGTATTTCCTTTACGCCCGATGGATGTGTCCTGGTGGGCTGGGAGGTAGGTCAGGTGCAAATGTTGCATCAGTTTCTGTTGCTTCTCCTTTACCCCCAAATACAAATGATGAGGAAGCCACAAAGCCAAAATGGGGGGGGGGGCGGTTACTCTGTTCACAGTCATCTCCCTTGGCATTTGGCTGTGTCATTTATAATTGTGGAAATGGTCGGAATTGAAAGGAAGTTGAGTGTGTCTTTCACACCTTTCTTTTATATGTATTTGAAGCATCCTGGGGCGTGTTGCTCTGATCCTCAGTGTGGTAGTTGAATATGGACACATCAGGCTTTCTTCTCAGTGGAATTGTTAACTGCTTGAATTTCTGCTCTCCAGAGTCCAGAAAGCTCTGGTGCTGACATCTCAGAGTACAGGCTGGAATGGGGAGAAGACGAAGAGTCCTTAGAACTCGTTTATCACGGGCCAGACACCTGCTTTGAAATAAGAGATCTGTTGCCTGCTGCCCAGTATTGCTGTAGACTACAGGTAGGTTGGCATTATTCAGACACTGCTCATGAGGACGGGTGTGCCATTTAAGGTACCTTGGGAAACCAACTAAAGGCTATGAAGGCGGGATGATAAAGGGAAAAAAAAAAGAGTCCTTGTAAATAAAAACAAGTGCATTTGTTTTGGTGTCTTACAGTTAATTTCTCCTTCTCTTGAAAGTCCTAACAAGCAAGAAGAAAACCAGATGCTTCTCAGTTCTGCTTCTAACTAGAGAAGAATCTTGTACCTTGCTTGCTTGTCAGTCAGATCCCTGAATACATGCCTTGAGTCCAAGGGAACAGTAGCATAGCTCCTTAGGAGAGATGCCTTCCAATGCCCCTGAGATGGACGCTGCAGCGGGAACACCGCTTAGAACTGGCGCACAGGGGGAACATTCATGTTGTTGTTATTAGGTGCTGTCGAGTGAGGTCCTACTCATAACGACCCTGTGTACACCAGGAAAATTCATGGACCAGCTGTTAAACAGAACCAGATACAGATACTTGAGTGATTTGGACAAGTCTGCCTTGGATTTCAGGACCCCAAACTCCTACCTCCCACTGCCCGTGTTCCACCATCTTCCATGTGGGAGTCCAAACAGAAAACTCTCAGTAACCTAACCCCCAGAAATCAATAGTCATGGGTTTACTTTTACATTATTCATTTGGATAAATGTTATTTTCCTTCTGTAAAGCCTTAATATCCTGAGAAAATAGAGGTTTTTGGTTCATTTCTTTCCAGGTGTTCAGTGACATTTCTTGAGCACTACTTTGTGCCCAGATCAAAAGTTGATCAAGAGAGATACCAACATTCATCACACATGGTTATTGATCTAGAAGAATTCTGTCTTTATCCACATTTAGGTTTGAATGGATAAAAAAGCAAAGATGCCAGATGTAGGTTCCCACATGATATAAGTCATGGATCAAATGGCTTGCTAATACACCCAATGTCACTGGCTCCTTTGCAGAAAATATTCCCTTTATAAATTAATTTTGCAGACCACTTGAAGTTTTTTTTGTTAAATTCTGAAGCCTGTTTTATTTTACACATTTCTGATTACACTTGTATGCCATCTTTCCTTCTCAAAAGAAGCACCTGGGACATATTAACCCTTTGCCAATGAGTTGGTGTCACAGCTCATGATCTGATCTTTATAACATTGGTGCTGAGTCATTGTTATAAAGACCTGGACCAAGGCTGATATAATTAAAGAGCTTCACTCCTCCATGCTTTTTGAGTTTTGCTCTCTCCTTAATATGTCCTCTGCTTCCCCCTTTTCTTTCAGAGTATATGTTAACACTTAATACAGTATTGACTTCCCCAAAGCTGCATTTTAAAGGATGCAATGACCGGAGTATAAACATGCATCATAATCTTGTTTCTCTCTGTCAACAATCAGGACTAGAAAATATTTTAAATGTCTATGTTGCTGTTGTTGTTAGGTGCTGTTGAGTCTGTGTCCGACTCATAGCAACCCCATGTACAACAGGCAAAACAGTATTGTTAGTGCTTCTCTGCTTAGATGTCTATACTTATCATGAAATGAGTCAGACTCTATGATAATAGAGTCAAGAGTTCTAAGGGGACAGTACTTCTAAGACCGCCATCAGTGAAGAATTATTGCCAGGAAAAGTTTCTTCTCAGTCTATATCAGTTTCTTGATATCTGTGGACCCCATATGAATTGCATCCATTTGACATTACTCTAAAGTCAGGTCAAACCTTAATGTTCTTTTGACTGGCACCTAAAAAATTAAATCATTTTCCTACCTATATTGTATTTTATAAAAAATGGGTGAAATATTCCTTGTTTTACTCAGGAATTTTTGAATTTTTATAATATTGTTCCTCAGAAGTATTTTAATTAAGAAGTGCCAAAGTCATTTAATTTCTTGGAGATGTACATTATAGTCATACTATTGCTTACTGAAAGACAGTTTTAAATAAAACTTGAAAAGTGGTAATTAGAAATGATGGAAATCAAGAAAGAATTTTCCATACAGCTAAAGCTGTGAAAGACTGTAGAATATGGAATAGAAGCCTGAAATGGAAATATATACATATATATATATATATATATACACACATACATATACATATATATGTATATATATATATATATTAGAACAATTGGTAAGATTTGAATGAGATCTGTATGCAGTTAATATTGTCCCAGCAAAAGTTTCCTGGGTTTGATCATTATTCTGGGACATGTAAAGTGTTAATATTAGAAAAAGCAGTGAGAGATATACAGAATTTTCTCTATGCTATTTTTGTAGCTTTTCTGTAAGTCTAAATTTAGTTCAGCATGAAGAGAGTTTTGAGTAAGTAGTAGAAATGCTATTTTGTGCCTGGTTTTCCCAGTGGGAAGGAGGTGAGGTGCCTACCGCGATCCTGCCACCCTGCTGGGTCTTACCATCAGCTAGTGAACATCACAGGAGCTCTGTGAAGGAGGTATTGCCACCCCCGTGTGACAGCTGAGGAAACAAGCTCAGGGGGATGAACTTGGCTGTGATCACTTTGTTATTACATGATGGAGTCAAAATTAGTTCTGAACTCCAACTCTAAAAGCCACATTCCTTTCCTTCTATTACATGATGATACAAAGCCTTGATTGATAGCCTTGGGCTCTATGGTATCTTGTTTTTCTGTCCCTCTGGTAAATTTATATCTAGAAATAAAATCTCTAGCACGTAGAAGGCCCTGGGCTCAATCCCCACCACCACAATAATAAATAAATAAATAAATAAAACCTCAAAATATAGACCCCTAAAATAATTTGTGCCTGCAGCTGTACCACTGTGGCGTCCGATCCCATCAGATCTTGAAAGCTAAGCAGGGTTGGCCCTGGTTAGTACTTAGATGGGAGATCACCTGGGAACGCCAGGAGCTGTATAGGCTTGGGAGAAAGACCAGGCAACCCACTCCTAAAAATCATCAGCCATTGAAAACCTTATGAATAGCAGAGAAGCACTAACAATGCTGTTTCGCCTGCTGTATGTAGGGTCGCTGTGAGTGGGACACTGACTCGACAGCACCTAACAAGAACAACAACAAAATAATTTGTGATGTCAAATTTTTAAAAAGATGTCAGGTCCCAGGGCACACCCACCTATAATCCCAGAGACTCAGAAGGCCCAGGCAGGAGGATTATAATTTTGAGGCCAGAGGCAGCCTGTGCAATTTAGCAAGACCCCACCTCAAAATCAAAACTAAGGGCCTGGGGATGTGGCACAGTGGTAGTGCACTTCCCTAGTATGTGTGGGGCTTTGGGTTCAACCCTTCAGGACTGGAAAGAAACAGACATCCTGTAAAGAGTGTAGGTGTTGTCATGTAACAGGACCAGCTGTCACGAATCATTACAGTAGTTCAGCAGTGATTTGATAGGGAGTGAATACCCAGCCTGTCCCCCCACCCTTTTTTTTTTCTTTGAAATTAACAAAGAATGGAGCTCTAGGTTTTGTTTTAGGCCTTTGAGAATTCAAATATATTTTTGTTTTGTGATTTGTCTTGATAAACTTTCCTATGGAGTAAATGAAAACTGCGTTTAGAGTCCAGTTACTTTTTTTATATGCGTTTTTATTTATTTTTATTTTTCTTTAATACAGCATTGGCTTTTTGCATTACACAACTATGACATCACTTTTGGTTACACTTTTATCAGTTTACAAGGTTTATGGAACCTTTTGACTAATATGTAGTAAAACTCAAATGCAAATTTGGGTTATATTCCCTTAGTTTTCCCACGTACTCGTGCAGTTGTATCATTTACACCATTCACCTTTATAAGAAAGCTGCCACGTGTTTTCTCTTTATAAGAAAACAATGTATAATATTTATGAAGCACGTGCTTTGTCACATACTGTTCTGGTTGTCGGTAATACAGCAATGAACCAAAAAGGCAAACCCGAGCCTATGTCATCTGAACTTTAATTGGAGAAGTGAATAAATACACTATACGCTATGCTGGTGCCAAGTGCTGTGATGAAAAATAAAGCAGAGATGAGAAATAGAGGAAGGGACCACAGAGACTTGGGGGGGTTGGGGAATGGAGCAACTGCGAGGTTAAACAGGATGTCCTGAGAGGGCTCGCAGAAACAAGCAAGAATTCTTGGGGTGATTGAGTGAGCTGTGCAGATGTCTGGGAGAAGAGGTTTCTGGACATGAGGAACCTCAAATGCAAGGCCCCGAGGTGGGAACAAACTTGTTGTCCCTTTGGACCTTCAAGGAAGCCAGTGTAGCTGGCTTCTAAAAATAAAGTCTCTAGCATACATGAGGTCCTGGGTTCAATCCCCACCATCACAAAAAAATAAATAAATAAAGCAAAACCTCAGAATACAGACTTTTTTTTTCCCTTGGTACTAGAGGTTGGAACCCAGGGCCTCACACATGCTTTGCAAATGCTCTGCCACTGAGCTGCACCCCCAACCTGTTTTGCACTCTTCTATCTTGAGACAAGGTCTTGCTAAATTGTGTTGGCTGCCTCTGGCCTCAAAGTTGTCATCCTCCTGCCTCTGCCTCCCCAGTCGCTGGGGTTACAGGAGTGAGCCACCATGCCTGGCAAAATACACACTCTTAAAATAATTTGTGATGTTAGCATTCTAAAAAGAAGTTGGGTGCCGTGGTGCATGCCTGTCACAAGTCGCAGGCAGTGAAGTCAGAGTGCTAATCAGTGTTTCTGAATGGTGGTTACAGAAATGCTGATGGCTGGGATGTGGGGATGAGAGGAAAACAGGTGTCCAAGAACCACTCCCGGTTGTGACTTGAGCCACTTGGGGAAGGCAAGAGGAGGTGCAAGTGGGGTTTTCGTAAGGCAGGGCAGCGTGAAGTCAAGGAGCCGTGTGGGTGCTTGAGTTTGAGGTACTTACAACTGGATGGATTGACACAGTGGCTGCAACAGTGGGCAACATAAAAAAAGATCATGTGGCTGGCACAGTGTTGGGAGAGTTCCATTCTGTTATACGTAGGGTCACCGCGCGTCAGACCTGACTCGACGGCACCTAACAACAACCACAATTTGACATGCAGTGAGAGATGCCCAGTAGTACACCAGCCTGGCAGTCAGGGCAAAGGCCCTGAGCTACACACCTCAACTTAGGGGAAGGGTAATGGCATTCACCCTGTGGAAAAGATGAGAGGTCCACGAGTTTGAGCAGAGATAGAAAAGAAGGAGTGGACAAGGACTGAGGGCTGGCACCCCCCAGCAGCAAGAGATGAGGGTGACAGCAGAACCAGCTAAGGCAACAGAGAAGAAGCAGTGGGTAAGATGAGAGGAGAAGCAAGAGCGCAGGGTCCAGGGGACCATGTGAAACAGAGTTTGAGATTGCTGGGTGTGCTCAGCCAGTCAGCCATTGCTGTCCATGGAAGCCAGACAGGCACTGGGAATTTTCTTCAAGTTTGAGTTCATTCCCATGGAAAAACGCTGATACCCACCCCCCCACACACTTACATCCCTACCGTTGTTCCTGGGCAGCCGTAGACTTAAAAGTCAGATGGACCTGGATTCCAGCCCCAGCTTTGCTTCCAAATCTGACACCTAAATTATGTAAGGGACCCTGAGTCCCATCCTGTGTAAAAAACAGAGAGGAACACTTGCCATTTAACATCTGCCTGGGCGCTTGTTGCCAAGACCAGATAATAGCATGCGCAAGCTGAGGTAGGCTATGCAAATGGAGTGTTGTGTTAAAGTTGTTTTTCATCAAAAGTGATGAGGAATATGTTTTGTTTTACTGACGGCAAAAATGTTGTGATTCAGTTTGTGGAAAGCAGTCATTGGAGTGAATGTTCTTTCTACTTCCATTCTGAGCAACAAAAATACTTTAGATTATTTAACGGCAGCTAGCATGGAGCCACTGGGCTGAGATTTAGCTCAGGTGGTAGAGCGCTGCGCTGCAGTCTCTGAGGTCCCGAGTTCAATTCCCAGCACTGCAAAAAATGGGAGAAGGGCCTGGCAATCCACTCCCAAGGCAATCCCGAAGCACTCAGCCATTGAAAACCCTATGAGGGTCACTATGAGTCGGAGACCGACTCGATGGCACCTAACAACAACAACAACAACAAGAAACATGGAGCCATTAGTGTGTGCTCACAGTGTGATGCAGCATTTGTCATACTTTTCTGTTTTTCAGGCCCTCAATCCGGCAGGAGCTGGACCGTTCAGTGAGCTTGTCCTCTGCCAGACACCAGCATCTGCCCCTGACCCCGTGTCCACTCTTTGTGTCCTGGAAGAGGAGCCCCTCAGCGCCTACCCTGACTCGCCCTCCGTGTGCCTTGTACTGACCTGGGAAGAGCCGTGCAATAATGGGTCGGAAATCCTTGCTTACAACATTGATCTTGGAGACACGAGCATTACCGTGGGCAACACCACCACCCACGTGATAAAAGATCTCCTTCCAGAAACCACATACCGGTGAGTGCAAGAGTACAGCTAAAGCTGTGTCACCCACATCAGCACCTGGGGCTACAAATCCTTCGCCTTCTGTAGGCCAAATCGGTGCATCCTCTCCCCTTTTGTTTAATACGTTTAAGAATTCTGAGTGCAGACAGATGGATTCCAGTGGTGCAAGAGGCTGAGGCAGGCAGATCATGCGTTCATGGCCAGAGATAGCCTGCGCAACCCAGGGAGACCCTGTCTCAAAATGAAAAATAAAAAATGGGTTGGGAGTGCAGTGCAGTGGTAGAGCACTTGCAAAGTATGTGCGAGGCCCTCAGTTCCATCACTGAGTGCTGCAAAAAAAAAAAAAAGAAAAAAGAATTCTAAACATGAATGTAGCTTAAAATTTCACATTGCTTTATAGCTAGTGAGTCAGTGCAAATCCACACGGTGCCCAGCCTCTGGAGGAGGAGTCATGTGCTGCTTCAAATCACTTTCCCCTCTGGGTCCCTTGACCGTCCTTTGTTCTCTGTGTATTTTCATAGCAGCTCATCTCACTACATCTTGTTCTCACCCATGAACTTTCCCACCTCAAAGAAGAACCCTCCATTCTTCTAATTTCCCCAAAGTAGATACAAGTAGGACTTGCAAGCCTGGGCTGTAGCTTGGTGGTAGGATAACCTTGCCTAGCAGCCCTTAGGTTTGATCCCCAGCACTGCAAAAAAAGTAAGTAAACAAAGAAGGACTTCAGATAGAAACTGAGTAAAGAGGGGTGTGACTTAAAGAGATGAAGAGGCAGGGTCAGGGCATTGTTTCCGTTTCAGTCAGTTCTAAAAATCCAGTGTCTTTGTTCCTGTTTGTTAACCCGGTACTTAGTGTCTGTTCTTCCAGAGCATGCTTACCAGGGAGTGGGGAAACCCAGAAGCGATTAAACCCCGACCTTGAGCTCAGATTCCCCCAGTGTTGATGCTCTAAGAAACCTGACCATGAGGTCAGTGTCCTGCAGGAGATGACTAAGGGAATGTCATCTGTCACCTGCTTCTAAGAGACCAGATGTCAAGAGTGTTGCCTCACCTCAGTCCTTTACGCCAGAACTGTGCAAATCCACACTGGCTCAGAGGCTCAGGGGAAGGGTTTATGTCCCCTCTGCTCCACGTCCCTCTCTACCCCAGAGGGGACTCCAATCCTCAGCTCAGTCCTTTGAACATTCAGGTCAGAAATTTGTAAAGAGCCGGGCGTGGTGGTGCACACCTATAATCCCAGCGGCCCAGGAGGCAGAGGCAGAAGGATCGCAAGTTCGAGACCAGAGGGAGTCTGCGTAATTTAGCGAGACCCTGTCTCAAAAAGTGAAAAACTGGGCTGGGGATGCAGCTCAATGGTCCAGCACTTGCAGAGCATGCAAGCGCAAGGCCCTGGGTTCAACTCCCAGTACTGCAAAAAAAAAAGAAAGAAAGAAAAAAATTTTGTAAAGGTAGCCTGTGTAATTTAGCCAGACACTGTGCTACAGGTGCAGTCCAGTGGTAGAGTGCTTGTAAAGCTTAAGAGAAGCCTTGGGTTCAACCCCCAAGTACTGCAAAAAAAAAAAAAAAAAAAAAAACTGTAAAGGGACTTTTGGGCAAGGTGTTAGCCTAAGAATTACCCTTCTTCCTGACATTTTGCCTACCTTAACGGTAGTGTCAATGATTATAAAACTTTAAGATTTGTGGAAGGATGACACTGGAGGTTTGTTGACTTCATTTGTTACTGTCCAGTCTGGTGACTTCTAAAAAGAGGTCTAAAGGCTCAGGAGTGCAGATGAAGGGGAGAAAGCTTGGAATGTTTGGTTAATAAGAAAATCCAGTTATAGTGGGATTGTCAAAAATGTCACGTAAGAGACTAAGAACAGGTTAGAAACTACCGCAGGTGATGATTCTGTTATGGAGAAGATAAAATGATTTAATGATGTAGTATTTATGGAAAGCTTAGATAAGAAAGTTTAAAAAAACTTTGAATGAAAAGCTTAATGGATGTAGCACAAATAATTTAATTGGGCACAAATATGCTTTGTTGTTGTTGTTAGGTGCCGTGGAGTCGGTATCCGACTCATAGCGACCCTCTGTACAATAGGGGAAACACTATTGTCAGTGCTTCTCTGCTGTTCATAGGGTTTTCAATGGCAGACTGATTTTTGGGAGGGGGTTGCCAGGTCCTTCTCCCAAGCCTACAGCTTCTGGTGTTCCCAGGCAGTCTCCCATCCAGGTACTAACCAGGCTTGACCCTGCTTAGCTTCACGAAATCTGACCGTATCGGATGCCATAAGGCTATGGCTACAGGCTACAAATATGCTAAGGCTCATATATTGAGCTGAATGAGAGAGGAAGTCATGTTGATAGGATGTCACCTTTTAATTTCACAGGGTGGCTTATAAGATAGCATTTTAGATTGATTTCATGAAATTGAATGGCTTTAGAAAAAAAAAAAACTTTTGGCCTCAGTGATACTGTATAATCTTAGTCCCCCCCCAAAAAAAAACAGAAGGAAAGAAAAAGAATTTGGCCAAAGTCTTTGTTGGCCAATCAGATAAATATTGGATGTTACACATTTTAAAATGTTAAAGTAATTAATATTTAAGGTCAACTTCTGTGCAGCTTTAAGGATTTCGTTCCTGTGGTACACAGTTGGCACTACATGGTAGGACGCTGGTCAGTCCACAGCTTTGCAGGATGTTTCAAAAACACAACTGTAGTAATTACAGTAAAATGCAGAATGAGTATTTCAAGGAACGAAGGGTATGATTTTGGTCCAATCAACTTTACCTCACCTTTTTCTGTCCCATAAATTGTTTAAAATATAAGTGAACAGATCATGATGTTCCAGATAAAAACGTAGAAAGAAACATTTTAAGCAGGCC
>VMDO01021021.1:0-28254 GCA_007922755.1 Pedetes capensis
AAGAAAAGAAAAAGAAACTAAGGGTACACAGATCTTTAAGGACACCAAGTCTGTTCTTTCATGGTGCATATTTCCACCACAGGCAAAATCTGTAAACTTCTCCTTGTGGTGTGAATTTCCAATGAGAGATATGTAGTAAAATATTGGGTGAGATGTCAGTAGACCTTAATAACTATAAGGACAGTAATTCAGCCTTCTATTTGAGTAAAGAACCACTGAAGTTTAACTCTACAATAGAACTTATTAGCAGCATAATTGAGTACTTGCTATGTACCAGGCACTGTTCTGGGCACTGGATATATAATAGTGAACTATACAGAAAAATCTCTTGGTCCCAAAGATCCTATCCTAGTAATGTAAACAAATACAAATAATGGCAAGTGATGATAGCTGATGTGGCATATATAACCTTGGCCATTGTCAATCAATTCCTTCCTTCTCTACATATGTATCCTGTTCCTTCCAACAAATAATAAAGGTCTATATTCTCTCTCCTATCTAGACTGGTCTTGTTACTTTTCTTGACCAAGAATGTGTTGTCAAGTATTGCTATATCACTTCTGGACCTACCATTTAAAAAGCCTGACAATTTCCACTTCCTTAAGGGAGAATCCACTCACCATTTAAGAAATCCAACTACTCTGAGACTGTCTTGCTGTGAGGTATCTCAAGCTAGCCACATGAATAATCCTTCATGGAGGAGAACTGAGTAACCTAGACAACTGCAAGAAGTGAGGCTCTAAACATGTGAGGCCCACTATCAACACTTACATCCATCCCAGCTGAGGCTCCAGAATGCCTACACTTCTATCCCACACAATTGTGAGTAAATAAAATAATTGTTGTTTTAAGATATTAAATTTTGGAGTGGTTTTTTATGTAATAATATATAACTAGGAAAAATTCTCAGGAGAAAAATCAGGGAAAAGAGATAGAGAGGGGTAAGGGTACTATTTAAAGAAGGTATTCAAGGAGGGCCTCTCTGCTCAACATAACCCTGAGGGCAGTAAGGGGCCAGACCATTTGGGTATCAGGAATAAGTGCATTCCAGGCAGAAGAAATAACAGTGATAATACCGACACTGAAATGCAGGAAATGTTTGGCATGTTCTAAAGAGCAGCACAAAGGGGAGTATAGGTGGAGCACATTGGGCAAGAAGGAGACTGGTAGGAAATCTAGGCAAAGGAATGACAGCACCAGATCAGATCATGATAAGGACTCAGAATTGGACTCGGGAAGTTTTGAACAAAAATGTAACATGATCTGACTTATATGTCAAATGGCTCACTTTGAAGTAAGCAGAATGTAGGGAAGACAAAATGGAAGCAGAGAAACCAGTTAGAATACCATTCCAATAATACAGGTAAGAGATGATTTGTTGGACCAGGAAGGTAGCTGTGGAAGTGATGAGAAAACGTTGGATTTTATTCAGGACTCAAGGCTTCAGGCATGCTAGGCTGCATCCCAGATCCTTTTTATTTTTAATTTTGAAACAAGGTCTTACTAAGTTACTCAGGCTGCTTCTGTCCGAATCTGTGAATCTCCTGCCTCAGCATCCTGAGTAGCTGGAAATACAGATATGTGCCACAGCACCTGGCTTGGATTTAAATTTTACTTTGAAAGTAGAGTTGACAAGATTTACTGATGGATTGAATTAGGGTGGGGAAAAAGAAGAATCAAAGATTATCTAAGCACCTTGTAGAAAAAAGTTTCTATTTATTGAAATAGGGAAGAATGGGGAAGGAGCAAATTTTGACAGAAAACTGAATTTGGTTCTGAAAGTGTTGTGTTTGAGGTGTCTATTAGACAGCCAAGGTGGTTGAATATGTGAATCTAGAATTCAGGAGAGTGGTTCATGCCTGAAGATGTTTATTTAAGAGCTACTGTGATCATTTATTTGAAGTCACAGTATTTGATGAGATTAATGAGGATGAATGTAGCTATAGAAGAATTATGAAGAAGGAGCCAGCGGGAATATGAGAAGGATCAGCAACAAAAATCTGATGATGAGATTCTGGTTCCAGACAAGATGGAACTAGCCCATTTCACACTATTCCTTCCACTAATAAATAAAACTTTGACAAAATTGATGAAGCAACCATCAGCAGACTCTGAGAAGTGGAGAATAGAAGGCAGAATGATTGAAAACATTGGGACTTAAGCACTCTAGGGGTTAGTTCCCTATTTTGTTTTGTTTCATTTCCTATTTATTATGGCCTGGGCAGTAGAGAGGCCCACAGTCTAGAAATGTCTAGAAGTGTCATTGTGTACAGACAATATACCCCACAGGAAAACTCACTCTCCCTTGCCAAAGGACCAGGAAAAGAGCAACTCAGCAAGACAGAAACATTTTGATTATACTTGACCTGTTCCAGTTCTGAATGTTATGAATAAACCCATATTCTGTCACCGCTCAACTAAGAAGTGGAAGGAACATTACCCAGAGAGAGGAACTAAAGAAAATGATTATAAAATTTTGCATATGAAATCCTGGGCAGAGCTCTGAGCAGTTCAAGCATGAAACTGACCAGAAACAACACAGAAAGAAACTTCAGGACTGGAACACCACCCAGATTTCACATTCACTTCTGTGTACCACACACTTGAGCAGACTGAAACAGTATTGCAAAGGCTTTGGAAGCTAAATGTGTATTTAGACCATAGCCCACAAAAGAGGGGCAAGATATATGTCCTTAACCCAAACAGGTTTACTGCCTTCTATCCTAGGAGATTTGAATAGGAACCAGAATCTTATAAAATCTTATAAAATAATACTCAAATTGTCCAGGATATAATAAAAATTATTAATCATACCCATAACTATGAAAATTTGAACTTGAGTGAGTGAAGACAAATCAACAGCTGTCAACACAAAGATGACACAGGTGTTGGAATTATTTGACAATTTAAAAGTAGGTATCATAAACGTATTCCAACAAGCAATCATGAATATTCTTGAAACTAATGAAAAAATAGAACATCTCAGCAAATAAATAAAGACATAAAATGAACCAAATGGAAAGTTTAGAGGAGCAAAGGACAATAACAAATAAAAAGTTCACTTGATGTGTGCAATAGCAGAATGGAGAGAGAGAAAAGAATGAGTAAACTGAGAAATAGATCAACAGAAGTTATCTGATATGAACAAGAGAGAAAAAATAGAAAGAAAAATAATTAGCAGAGTTTCAGGGACCTATAGGACAATAATGACATTTAGTAATGAAATTTAGTAAAAGGCATAAATTTAAAAATCCAAGGAGCTGAGCAAACCCTAGGAGAGACCTAAATAAATCTAAAATCACATACCTCATAAGCAAATTTCTGAAAAGTAATGTCAAAGAGCAAATTTTTGAAAGTATGTTAAAACAGGCAACACATTTCCTTTAGATAATGTTCATAGCAGCTTTGTTTGTAATAGCCAAAAACACTTAATAAGTCTCATGCCCTTTAGTGGGCAGATAGACAAACAAACTGGTACATTTACACAATGGAACACTATTTAGGCAGGACAAGGAATGTGCTAACAACTTGTGTTGGTTCTTTTCTTCATTTTGCAAGGTATTGTATTGCATTTTAAAAAAGGCAACCTCAAAAGCTACAATTTCTACAACATTCTTGAAAAGACAAAATTTTAATGATGAGATTAGTGGTTGCCATGGGCTGAGGGTAGGATATGACTATTGTTACGGGGTGAGCTACCTGTGCCACACACAGCAGCCAAAAAAAATCTTTCTTTTTTTTTGTGGTATCAAGGATGGAACCCAGAGCCTCATGACTGCTAGGCAAGTGCTCTACCACTGAAGCCCAAGCCTTCCTCCTTTTAAATTATTTCTCTTAGATATTTGTCACAGCAACAAAAACCTAACTGACACAACTTTAAAGGGGTAAGGCGGGGGGAGTTTCTTTGTGGAGATAGAACTGTTCCACGTCTTGAGTGCCAAGGTGGTTAGATGAATCTATACTGTACACTGTCCTCTCAAAATAAACACATGTAAAAATTGGTGAAATCCCAATGAGATCTGTGGTTTCATTAAGAGTATTGTACCAATGTCGATTTGCCGGTTCTGATTATATGATATAGTTGTGTGAGAAGCTATCATTCAGGCAAAAGCTAGGTGAAGGGTACATAGGACCCCTCTTTAGTATATTTGTAGCTTCTTGTGAGTCTTAAATTATTTTCAAAATAAAAAGTAAAAAAAAAAAAACTAATGAAAACTAATCAGTGAAGTACAAGAAGAGACCAGAGGCCAATGGAAGAATGTGTTGCATGCAGACTGAAGAGACCATAGGATTTGATTATGTGGAGGTTGTTAGGGACTTAGACAAGAACAATTCTGGGGTAAGAGTAGGGACAATAGCCTAATTTGAGTGTGTTTGAGAGAGATTGGAAGGAGAGAAAGTAGGAATAATGAATATAATATAAAATATTTAAGGTTCACTTTGTTAAAAGAAAAAAACTCCAAGGAAAAATCCCTAAAAAACAATAGTTCCATATCATTGGGCTTCTTTATGTTACATAAGTACATGTCAAGTTGTAAGTCACCATTAAATTGTCATAAAACATCTGATTAACCTTATACGTAGGCACTGATGTTATCAAATATATGATACTTTCCTGCGTTGTTTTGTAGTTCTGAATTATGTCATTCTGAAGGCCTCTGAGGGATAAATTATACCACTCATTAATAACCAGGGTAGCAAGGGACTGTGTTTGAAGATAAGATGGAAAAATAATGCAGCTGATTAATTAATAATGTGACACATCTGGACGTTTTCAGCTCCTAGACTATAGTAATGATCCTATCTCCTTGACTACCAGCAGTTGTTCATGCTTGTTGTCAAAAACAAAAACAGTCTTGCAGAAGCTTAAAGTATAAACAATACATAGAAAATTGCCTTTCCTCTGCAAAAAAATAACCCCAAACCCCCACTAAAATGCCCCCTCCTTCACAATAATAGACTTTTCTGTTAAAAGATAAATTAAAAATGAAGTCTTTACAAAGGACAAAATTAAGAGATTTATGTGGTGCTTTCAAATGAAGAATTAACTAAGATCCTAACTACAGCATTTATGTTGTAAGAAAAAAGTCAAGATCAAAAAACTATAATGAAAGAATCAGGTTCAATACTCTTTTTCCATTTTAAAAAGGTAGCACAGACTTAATACAGAAGTATACAGACAGGGGAATCAACATTTCAAACACTCAGCCTGGGGCTTGCAAATGGGCTTATCTCTTCCCAGAAGGCAACCGCAGGTATCAACTTTGTCCTGCAGACTATGCCAACCTAAAGGGAAAGGGTTTTTGCTACAAATGAAGTGGATTTGAAGTCACTTAAACACAAAGGCTTATTGAGACCTTTTGGTTACCAGATCCTGTAGAATGAAAATTCAAAACCAGAGAAGCCAGGTAATGCAGCTGTGGCTTCCAGCAGACTTCCTTCCCTCATCAGCTCAGGTTGGAGGGACAAAAGGCACAAAGCCAGTACTACAGACATTAGCTTGGGAAATTGTTGTTGTTAGGTGCCATCGAGTCGGTATCCGACTCATAGCAACCCTGTATACAACAGGCGAAACACTATTGTCAGTGCTTCTCTGCTGTCCATAGGGTTTTCAATGGTGGGTTGATTTTTGGGAGTGGGTTGCCAGGTCCTTCTCCCAAGCCTACAGCACCTGGTGTTCCCGGTGATCTCCCATCCAAGTACTAACCAGGCACACCCCTGCTTAGCTTCCGAGATCTGACGGGATTGGATGCCACAGGGCTATGGCTGCAGATGCTTGGGAAGTTAGGCATCTGAAAAGTCTTTCTTTGTTCAGAGGATGATAAAAAGACTAAGTTGTATGATGGAGTAGGATTGTTCCACAGCTTCACCTTTAGAGAGACTGCAGTGAACCACTCAGAGCAACAGCTGGAAATCTAAAAAATCTCTGATGCTGAGGTCTAAAAGTACCCTGGAAAGTCTGATGTTGAAATTGTTATTGATTGCAGGCAGTGTCAATGAGAGCAGGCTCTATCTATCTATATCGATATCTATCTATCTATCTAGATATCAATATAAAAAATATAGAGAAGCTCGCTCTGCTCTGGAAGAGTTTTTTAAAAGCCTGTCCCACACATCCACTGGCTTCCTTTCTCTTCCTCACTTCCTCCTTATGGAACTCCACCCACTGGATCACATCAGATCACCTTCAGAATGGGTCTCTTCTTTAGTTAGTCCTGGACCTGTCAGTCCTCTCTGGAAATGCCCCCCATTGTGGAGTAGTACAATTTCCCCCTTGGTTGTCTGGATTAATCACCCCTGCTAACATTGTAATTCCTTTCTTAGCCTTTCTTAGCCTGTTGACTCAAGGGCATGAGGAACCCAAATCAATGAAATTATTGTGGTGCCTCCTGGTTGAAGCACTCCCTGCTCTGAAAGCAAGACTTGTAGGCCAGCAGAACCAAGGTTGTGGGAATGGGAAGCAAAAATTTTGCTAGTGGGTCACTAGGGGTGCTAGTGAGTTGTACCATTCCCACTTCCACCCCTTGATTGTTGGACCTATGAATCCTGGCTACTGCAGAAACAGTACCATATACTGGATGCTTATTCAGAGCATTTACAGCCTTCTGGAGAACCTTGTCCAAGACCTGCAAGGCATTGCCTCCTGGTTGGCACTCTGTGTCTTCAAAAGGCCCTTCCATTGTTCAATCAAGCCAGCTGCTTCAGGATGGATGGGTAATATGGTATGACCAATGAATTCTAGGAGCATGGACTGTGAAGTGAGTTCTTTGGTCAGAAGCAATGCTGTGTGGAATGGCATGATGGTGTGGATAAGATATTCTATAAGTCCATGAATGGTGGATTTGA
The DNA here is from genome assembly GCA_007922755.1 of Pedetes capensis. Classification (NCBI taxonomy): domain Eukaryota; kingdom Metazoa; phylum Chordata; class Mammalia; order Rodentia; family Pedetidae; genus Pedetes; species Pedetes capensis. The sequence goes on from VMDO01021021.1 coordinate 6,847, forward strand.
CAGAAGCTTTGCATGCAGGAAAGGCAAATCTGTACCCAGAATAAGTGCCCATTCCAATAAAGACAAAGCAGTTCCTCTTCCATGATGAGAGTGGTCCAATGTAATCACCCTGAGGAATAATGCTATACTGGGTGCTCAGTGTTGGTTACTGCTGCTGGCAGATTGGGCATTCAGCAGCAGCTGTAGCCAGGTCTGCCTTGGTAACTGGAAGTCCATGTTGCTGAGCCCATGCATAACCTCTATCCCTGCCACCATGGCCATTTTGTTCATGAGTCCATTGGGCAATGACAGGCTTGGCTGGAGAAAGAGGTTGACTAGTATCCATAGAATGAGTCATTCTATCCACTTGCTTATTAAAGTCATCCTCTGCTGAGGTCAGCTTTTGGTGAGCATTTACATGGGACACAAATATTTTAACATTTTTTGCCCATTTGGAGAGGTCTATCTACATGCTTCAGGCTGGGATTTAGCTCAGTTGGTAGAGCACTGCTCTACAGTCTCTGAATTCAGGTCCCAAGTTTGAGTCCCCAAAAATGGGGGAAGGACGTGGCAATCTGCTCCTGAGGCCATCCCGAAACAATCAGCCATTGAAAACCCTATAAGGGTCACTATGAGTCGGACACAACTTGACAGCACCTACCACAACAGCATCCACATGCTTCTTCTCCAAATGCCTTTGTAACCAATTTTCCAGTCATCCTCCTTCCAAGTCCCTGACCATCCAGTCAAATCATTGGCTACAGCCCATGAATCAGCACATAGATGCACATCTGGGTATTTTTCTTCCAAGCAAAATATACAACCAGGTGCACTGCCAGAAGTTCTGCCCACTGTGAAAATTTCCCTTTCCCACTGTCCTTCAGGGATGTCCCAGGAAGGGGCTGTAATTCTATAGCTTTGCACTTTTGGGTGGTACCTACAAAATGTGCAGAACCATTTGTAAATCAGGCCCTAAGTTTCCTCTTCCTCGATCAACTGATCAAAAGACATACCATATGAGCCCAAAGGTTCATGTTGAGGGATAGGAGGCATTCTATCATGGGTAGGAACCATGGCATTTGGGGTACTTTTTCATGTAACTTACTTGTGCCTTTAGGACATGTTTGGGCCTGATCTCGTATATAACACTTCCATTTGATGATGGATTGCAGTACACATCTGATTTTATTGCTCAGTGGGTCAGACAGCACTCAGTTCATGATGGGCAGCTCAGGTCATATGGTACCTTGCTGGCGCATGTCAAGCATTCAATTTCTACCAAGGCCCCAAAACAGGCCAAGAGCTGTCTCTCAAAAAGAGAGTAGCTGTCTGCAGAAGATGACAGAGCTTTGTTCCAAAATCCCAAGAGACTTCACTCTGATTCATGTATGAAGGCCTACTAAAGTCTCCAAACAGCATCCCTATCTGCCACTGACATTTCAAGTATAATTGAGTCCACTGGATTATATGGCCCAAGTGGCAGATCAGCTTGCACAGCAGCCTGTATCTGTTGCAGAGCCTACTCCTGTTCTGGACTCTACTCAAGAGTAGCAGCTTTCCAAATCACTCTGCATATGGGCTACAATAACACACTAAAATGAGGAATGTACTACCTCCAAAATCCACTGGGCATTGTGCTTCTTTCTTGGTGGTAGGAGGGGCCAGGTGTAGCAACTTATCTTCCATCTTGGAATATCTTGGCAAGCTCCACACCACTGAACTTCTAGGAACTTTACTGATGTAGCAGGCCCTTGAATTTTAGCTGGATTTATTTGTCATCCTCTAACAGGCAAATGTTTGGCTAACAAATCAAAACTAGTTGCTACTTCTTGCTCACTTGGTCCAAACAGCATAATGTCATCAATGTAATAGACCAATATAATACCTTGTGGAAGAGAAAGGCAGTCAAGATCCCTGAAAACTAAGTTATGGCACAGAGAGTTAATATACCCTTGAGGTTAAAGAGTAAAGGCATATTGCTATCCTTGTCAGTTGAAAGCAAGTTGCTTCTGGTGGGCCTTATGGATATGTATGGAGAAAAGACATTTTCCAAATAAATAGCTGCATATCAGGTACTAGGAGATGTGTTAATCTGCTCCAGCAAGGAAATAACATCTGGTACAGCAGCTGCAATTGGAGTCACCACTTGATTAAGCTTATGATAGTCAACTGTCATTCTCCAAGATCCATTCACCTTCTGCACAGGCCAGATAGGAGAGTTAAATGGAGATGTGGTGGGAACCACAACCCTTGCATCTTTCAAGTCCTTGATAGTGGCAATAATCTCAGCAATCTTTCCAGGAATGTGATATTGTTTTTGGTTCACTATTTTCCTGGAAAGAGGAAGCTTTAATGGCTTCCATTTGGCCTTTCCCATTGTAATAGCCCTCACCCTACAGGTTAAGGAACCAATGTGGTGCTTGGATTACAGGCATACACCACTGTTCCCAGCTATTTTCATCACATTCTATTGGTCAAAGCAAGTTATAAGACCAGACAAGATTCAAGGAGATTGGAGGAGTCATATTGAAAAAGACATTAACAATATGAGGGAGTATTGTGGCAGTCTTTGGAAGCAATCTACATTGCAATGCTTTAAGAAGGGATGCAGGGGTTGGGGTGTAGCTCAGTGGTAGTGGTTGCCTAGCATCTACAAAGCCTTACATTTGATTCTTAGCATTATGAAAAGGAAAGAAAGAAAGAAAGAAAGAAAGAAAGAAAGAAAGAAAAGAGAAAGAAAGAAATAACCATGCAGGAAGGAGAAAGAGAGCTATAGTTAACTGGATGGCCTGAATCAGAGCATTGTTCCTAAGCTGGTTGGTGACCAGAATTACTTGGGGAGCTTATCGAAAATACAAATTCCCACAGCCTATCACAGACCTACTGAGTATGAATCCCTAGAAGGAAAACTAGAAAATATACATTCTATGCCCCCTTTTTCAACAGATATGTTGTTGACTACCTACTCTGTGTTCTGGGTATAAAGTGGTGAATGAGATAAACAACTTTCCTGTTCTCTCGTAGGGGCAAGGAGTAAGGTGAGGGAGACAGACAAAAATAAATGAACAACTAAATAAGCAAACGAATATCTTTTTGGATTTTATATCAAAATCTCCCTTTTCAAAAAGAAACAAAATTAAATGCTATGAATCATACAAATATTTAAGAAAACAGAGATGGAGAGAATAAAAAAGGTTATTTGCTACAGCATTTCTTATAATAGCCTATATTTCTTAAAGGCAACTTTATTGGGGTATACTTTAGGCACAACAAATTGTACCCATTTGTTGGGCCAGGTCAGGGTGACCAGTATTGGAATGTAAACAGAATGAGATAAGGGGGGAGGGACATAGACTGGTGCATGCGCACAATATTACTATGATGTAATCCCATGTAACTGTGATGTGATTGGGCAATGGTCTTGACAATTAGCCACCACTATGTGAAAGCCTTAAGAAGCCTGTCCACCAGCACTGAGTGCAGAGAGGACTGGATGAGCAGAGAGGACAGAATGAGCAGAGAGGTTGGGCCACGCAGAAAGGATGGGCTGTGGAGAGGACTGAAGGCATGGAGAGGCAATGAAGGCATGCAGAGGGCAACAGCTGTGGACAGTGACACCATGAAGGGAATGGAGAGGACACCCCCGACTTTTGACAGATGTCATAGCCCTTTTTGTTTCCATTTCCAATCTCCAAGAAACTGTTAATCTGCTTTTCATTATTATAGATCAGCCTGCAATATTTAGAATTTGACACAAATTGATTCATACAGTATGTAATAGTGATAGATCTTTAAATAATCTAAATAAACAGCAATAATGGTATTCTGTGGGACATTTATTCAGTTAAAAGTGCAACTGCAGGGTAGAAGGCCTTCTTTCTGTGCTGGAGATGAAACCCAAGGCCTTGTACATGCTAGGCAAGTGCTCTACCACTGAGCTACATTGGAAGTTTTTCACATAGTAATCTGTAATTGTTAGAGGGTAATAGGCAGGAAGAAAGGGAATAGAGGGCTCTGAAGGCAGCCACCTCCCAGCCTAGCCATGTGCTTCCCAATCACCTTTAATATAAATCTCAAGGTAAGCCTCCTGTGGTACAAAGGCTTTGATTTGGTGGCCAGTGTTTCCCTGATAATACCCTTACAAATAGCATACTTGCTAGAAGGAAACAGAATTAAAATCACTCCTCACTTCTGCATTCATCCAGGAAGGATGATAAGAATGTGTGGGACAAACATCACCCCCAGCAATCAAAAAGCACATTGTTTAGTGGATTCTGGTCCCTTATTAAGACTAGTCATTGCCTGGATTCCTATAATCTTTTAAAATGCTCACCTCTGAGTCCAGTCCTTTGAAGACACTGGGAATTCATTAACCCATTCTGGGCACAGGCCCCAGGGGTAGAACATTTCTTTCCTTCCTGTGAAGACTCAACCCCCACTATAAAATCACAGCTGATCTTAGCTCGATGCAGCAGTAGCCTTTCACTTCTGCCCATCTTCATGTCTCAAACATACTATCTTTATAATCCATGTCTATATTTTCTATCTTTAATAAACTTATTCTGTATCCTATACTACAATTTCTGTGTCTCATATAAATTCTTTTATATGGGGAAGCACAGATGGAAAGAGGTATCTGCTGTGGGGGAGGGGAGGTAGTTGTTGTTGGGGAAGGACCTACCTGCCACTGGGCTCTGGACCCACACTTCCTTCTCTGCACCCATTTCCTGCTTCTCTCTGCTAACAAAATGATTTTCTAAAAATGTTGTTTGACAGAATAAACATGGTATAGAAGTGTATAATTATGTGCTACCATTTATATAAAAAGGGGAAAAAGAAAAAGATATCCATATATTTACTTACATATCCATAGACTATCTCTGAAAAAAGCTGGCAATATATGTTGCCTAATGGAAGGAGAACTGGGTGTTTGAGAGACTTTTTACTACAAACCTTTTTGTTCTTTCTGAATTTTGTACTTTCTGAATTTTTGTTCTTTCTGAATTTGTCACTGTCTTAATCCATTTGTGGTGCTATAAGAACACAGAGATTGGGTAATTTATAAGGAATAAAATTTATTTTTTAGAGGTCTAGGGGCTGAGAAGCCCAAGCTCAAGGCATTAGCAGTGGTGTTTGGTGAGACTGCTCTCTGCTTCCAAGTTGGAGCCTTGTTATGGCATCCCATGGCAGAAGGTGGAAGGGAAACAAGAGCCCTCCCTTCAATCTCAAGCCCTTTTGTCACAGAGCTAATTTCATTCATAAGGGCAGGACTCTCTTGTTTTAGTCACCTCTCAAAGACCATGCTTAACATGGTTGCTTTGGGGATTAAGTTTCAAAGTGAATTTTGGGGAGTTACCATCATTTAAGCCTGCAGCCATACCACTGTGGTGTCTGATCTATCAGATCTCAGAAGCTAAGTAGGAACAGGCCTGGTTAGTACTTGGATGGGAGACCACCTGAGAACACCAGGTGCTGTGTAGGCTTGGGAGAAGGACCTGGCAACCCCCCCAAAAAAAATCAGCCATTGAAAACCCAATGAATAGCAGAGAAGCACTAACAATAGTGTTTCATCTGTTGTAAATAGGGTCACTATGAGTTGGACTCCGACTCTATGGCACCTAACAATAACAACCATCATTTCCAATTCAAACAACTAAAATTAAAAATGTTAAATTCATAACAAATAGAATAGGAAATTTTCCCCAACCTTGGTAAGTTACAAACTTTGTAATATCAAATAAAGAATTGCAACCTTCAAATATTCAAATTCACACAAGGAAAATCATAGTTGAAGGCAAAAGCCACAACTAAACTAACCAATTCCAAAAGTCATGTGGAAAATAGCCAGAAAAATCTGAAAAAAATAGAAGAGTAATGATATGGAGCCAGAATAACCAGATATTAAAGCATAAAGCCTTAAGAGTGGAGCTAGTGTGTGAATAAACATATTAATGGACAAGAAGAGAAGGCCTAGAAATGGAAAATGATATATAATAATTAAACCAATAAAAAAGATGGATTTAGTGAGTACCAAGCAGAGATGAGGGACAATGAAAATGGCTTACCTTAGGTATAGGCAATTATGGAGAGAATTTTTAAAACAGTAGGACCGAATCAGTCTGTTTTTTACCATCATCAGGCATTACTGATGTTAAACAATGTCAATGATAAAATTCTCCCTCCACTTTAGCTGCTTGGTGGGCTGCCCCCTATCTCTTCTTTGGAGTACTACTGACTGGAATATTTAATACACTATGTTGGGACAACTGGGTAGTGCCAAAGAAAAAAGTATAAAATTATTCAAATAGAGTTAAGGATTTATACAGTCAGTGCTCACCAGGACCATCTAAAATTACATGATTTCTTGAGCAAGACCAGAATTGGAGTTGTTATAGGTAAGGAGAAGAGAGCTATATATGATCTTGATCTTGACCCAGGTTGTGTTTTCTTTATCTATAGCTGGTGTAAAACCTGAATTTGGAACAGGTAGAATAGGTTTGTATTTCCATCTCTTTCTTGGGATAGTCGATGCAAGGTGCAGTCTCATTTTGACAGGACAGGATGGAGGAGTTAGAGAGAAATAGAGAGAGTGAGAGAGACAGAGATAGGGATAGAGACAGGTGAAAGATGAGAAAATGGGGGAGGGAGAGAGGAAAGGTAAGAGGGAGAAAGATAAAAGGGAGAAGGTGAAAGAGAGGGTGAAAGAGACAGAAAAGAGAGAAATTTTAACCAAAGTAAGGAATAAATGTTCTGTACTTGACATCTTTCGGACCAGTTTGGGTCTTGAGCCCACCTTTGGCATAGTAACACTTTCCAGGGGGAAATGCTGGATTGATTGATTTAAGCCTAGGCTTTTGTATCTCCAGTAAGGGTATCCCACAGCTGGCCTCTACTTCTCAGGATCTACTCTTAAAGTTGCGCTGGTATTCCCTTCACCTCAATTATAAGGGCAGAACAGATAGAGGCAGAAACCTAAACAAAATTGGAGTTCCTTCAAGAAGCAGGATAAGGCATGGATGCTGGCTAAGTAACCAACAACATCACTAGATATGTATGGTACTTATACCAAAATGAGGTGAATATGTAGAAATTTTATTATAATGAAGTTTTAAAGTAGCTTAATAGTTTTATATGTAAACATGGGGACCCAGAAGGCTACATAGCAGAGTTTAAGAAGCTCAAGCATGCTAGGCCTCATGCATGCTAGGCAAGCCCTCTACCACTAAGGCACACTCCAAGCCCAGCATGAGCTCAGAAGTCAGAATCCCCAGGTTTGAATGCCAAGAACACTGAGAGCATAAGCAAGTTAATGTTCATTGAGCTTCCCTTTCCTCCAATGTTGAATGAGGTTAGATTGGTGTGCTACAGATTTCATGGTCAGGATTAAGTGAAACAGCGTGTGTCACAGCAGAGTACCTGGTAAGTGCTCAAAATCATGAAATCAAAGACAATATTCAGGGATTGAAATGTTTTGTGATGTAGAATTTGCTGAACAAATGCTCTTACTTTATTAGGATTTAACAAAATTTCTTGAGATGTTTTACATCGATTCAGCCTACTGGCATCTGTTTTTCCCTTGTAGTATGGACATGTATTGATGTAAACTATTTAACATTCTCATCACCCAAGTCCTATGGGAAGAACAACAAAGATGTTTACTTGACAATGCATGGGCTGATCTGTCTGGCCCCCCACCACAACATTATCAATTCTAGGCTATCATCATATTTTTTGGCAGTGCTGAGAATGGAACCCAGGGCCTTACACATAGTAAGAAAGTGCTCCATCACTGAGATACACCCTCAGCCCAATGTTGGCATTTTTGTGATAATATTTAGTGAAGGCCTTCTCCTTTTCTCACCATTCAGTGGAATATCTGTAGGCTGGCTCCCCACTCATCATCTGTGTGTGTGTGTGTGTGTGTGTGTGTGTATGTATATATGCTAGAGACAACAAATTTATTGTGAAGTGGGAAGGCAAAGCATGAAACTGGGGGAAGTGAAAGAAACATGTAATACTATATAAAGATGTAGTTAATACATTAATTTTCAATCCTTTACCCTCCAGTGTCCAGGCTTAAACATTTATGTGTTTTCAGCTTGGCCCATTTGAAAATCAGTTTCACCCATTGCATTAGCTTTCAACCACTGTGAAGACTACATGAGATAAATCCTTAAAAAGGAGGAATGGTTTTTGTTTTTGACTCATAGTTCCAGAGGCTTCATGCCATGGCCGCTTGGCCCTCTTGCTTTGGTCCTGTGGCAGCGCAGTACACCATGGCAGCAGTGTGTGGTAGAGGAGGCTGCTCACCTCATGGTGGCCAGGAAGTGAAAGAGAGAGAGAAAGGAGGGGCTAGAGTCTCAATATCTCCTTCAAGGGCACACCACAATGACCTAACTTACTCTAACTGGTCCCATTGCTTAAAGGTTCCACCAACTCCCAATAGCAAGATGTCATGAGTATTAGTCAGGTGGAACATTGCTGTGATAGAGAAATCAACTGAAATGAATTTATGGGGGGAGAAATTTGTTGAAAGCTCATGGTTAGAAGATTTCTGTCCATACAAGCAGGATAGGCATACGGCATGGCAGAGGCAGGTGACAGGACCCCTGGCAGAGGACCTCATGACATAGCAAATCAAGAACATAGAGCAGAGAGCAACTGGAATGAGAATGCTCAGCAAAAACTTCCCAAGTCCTGTCCCCAGGGAGCTGCTTTGACAAAGCTGGAATCCCTCCTCCCAATGTTCCATAGCCTCCACAAATAGTGCCACCAGTTGGGGACCCAATGTTCAAACATATGAACATTGTTCAACATATTGTTCAAACATTGTTCAAACATATGAACATTTGTTGTTGTTGTTAGGTGCCGTTGAGTCATATATGACTCATCATAGTGACCCTTATAGGGTTTTCAATGGCTGTTTCAGGATTACCTTGGGAGTAGATTGCCACGCCCTTCTCCCATTTTTGCAGTGCTGGGAATCAAACTCAGGACATCAGAGACTACAGAGCAGTGCTCTACCAACTGAGCTAAATCCCAGCCCACATGACCTTTAGAGGACATTAAATCCAAACTATAACATCATGCCTTTAACACATGGGCCTTTAGGGGCCATGCTATATCCAAACCATAACATTCATGAACCCAAAATCTATTTGTGGCACTCCTTATTCAAAATGGCCCAAGATTCTTTTTTTCCCCCCAGTACTAGGGGTTTGAACCTAAGGCTTCACACATACTTTGTAAGCTGTCTACCACTGGACTGCACCCTTAACCCATTTGTTTTTTAATTATTTTGAATCAGAGTCTCACTAAGTTACACAGTCTGACTCTGGCCTCAGATTTACAATCCTCCTGCCTCAGCCTCCCAAGTCTCGAGGATTACAGGCAGGCCCTGCTGCTCCTGGATGGGCCCAAGATTCTTTAAAGTCATTTTTCTTGTGTTCCTAAAGAGCATTTTTTTATGTCTGTGTTAAAGATTAAGTTAAAATAGCAATAATAAACAATCTTGTTTCATTTTGAAATCTTTTCCAAAGATTTTTAAAAAACATTTTATGAGTTTTAAGAAAAATCTGATATTTTGTATTTTATACTTATTTTGAATATAACATAGCTGCTACCAGTTCCATTCTGGAAGGCAAATTGTAGTGCTCAAGTACAGAGAGGTGATTTTTCTCCATGTTTCAACAAATCTGATGAAACTATCTATGATTTGCACATGGATTTGCTAAAAGTTCTTTCTCTTAAAAACAGGAAAGGAAAAAATAATGTAAGGAAAATGTTTAAGTATATAGTTGAAAGTCTTATCCCCATGGATGGTGGGATGTTGTTGTTGTTAGGTGCCATGGAGTCGGTATCAAGCGACCCTCATAGGGTTTTCCATGGCTGACTATTTCAGGATTGCCTTGGGAGTGGATTGCCAGGTCGTTCTCCCATTTTTGCGGTGCTGGGAATTAAACTCGGGACCTCAAAGACTGCAGCGCAGCACTCTACCCACTGAGCTAAATCCCAGCTGAATGGTGGGATGGGAAGGGCTAACTCCTTTTGTGCAAATACCTGAATGGGAAATAGGCCCATAGAAGCACTGATGGCTATGGCCAGCAGGTGGCAGCAGGGGGCCATGTCAGGGGAACTCATTAACTTGGAAAGGTCATAGCCAGACTGCAACCTGAGTCTGTGGGCCTAGGAACCAGCATCAGTGAGCAACTGTTAGAGGACAAGGTGTATTTCCCAGAAGAAAAGGAAACCGTGACAGGATCTTCCAAAAACCCATGATTACAGTCTGGTGTCTAAATGAAGGGCCCAGAGTCGGGGTTGGTTGATAGGGAATAGGGACATATGGAAGACTTTCATTTTGTCAGCCTTGTAACCTCAGGAGCAAATGCTATCCACTGACTGAAGTGATAAAGAATATTTTTTGAAGTTTTTCTTCTTTCAACTTTCCTCATCACAGCATTCTTAAGACTTGCAATGTCATCATGTAGGAAAAGAAACTGTTTGCAATACAGAGGTTTCATGTTTAGTAAAATTTGATGACCTTAAGGATTTAGGAGAAAACTGTTGACTGGAGTGTGGAGTTGGCTGTTCCACAGAGCTTTTCAGAGGTTAGGTGGAAATCTTGAGGGATGTTTTTGGCAAGTATTCTCCAACAATTTCACTAAAATATCTGGTTACAGTAATTTGGGTAACATTATGGATCATAAGGTACATATTTTCATTATTCCAGCCTTTTTTACTATTAAACATCAGGAAAATTTGGCTTTGAACTTTCCAGAGGCATTACTTGTTACATTGAGCATATTCTGACCTGTGGAGATGGTGGTTTTTTATTCGTTCCACTCGATGAATCCTTACATTTTAATTAAAACCTACTGTGAAATTCCTCACTTATTCTATTTGCTAATAATATAAATTACCTTAGCTATTCTGAACATAAAAGGGCTTCATCTGTATTTCTCAGAGGCTGATACGTACTGCTCATTTGAGGGTATCTGGAAATATTCTCTAAAAAAAATTATCTCATTCTGAGAGAAAATTCTTAGCTTTAAAAGCTATTTAACTAAAATGTCTTTATATATTTTATGACTCATATAACTGACTTGACTTGTATCATATGTTTGATCAATGCAAAACTGAACAAAACCCCAGTGTCATCCAGATTAAACTGCAAAACATTCACACAATATTTAGGATCAGAAACCAAACTTGTGTGGCTAATGGCTGACTTCCCACCTTTTCTGACATATCTCCACTCTTGGAGTCCATTTGTTACATACTTGCTGTTTTTTGCAGTACTGGGGGTTGAACACAGGCCCTTGCACATGCTAGGCGAGAGGTCTACCACTGAGATGCACTCCAATCCCCTTTCTAATATTTTAAAATTTTGAGACAGGGTCTCACCAAGTTACGCAGGCTGCCTCTGGTCTTGAACCTGTGAACCTCCCGCCTCAGCCTCCCAAAGTCGCTGGGATTACAGGCCTGTGCCACAGTGCCTAGCTTCCTTTTTAATTCTCCATAAGGAATAATTTCTTTGAGTCATTTCCAGGTTCCCACAGAGCCAAAAGATGCACAAGAGCATATTCTGCAAGTGTGCACACTCCTGAGCATTTATTACAGTCAGCTTTGTATCCTGTGTGTTCTCATTACTATTGCTCAGAAACAAATTACCCCCAAACTTAGAAGCTTACAATAACCATTTTATTTGGCTCACTAGTTTTGTGAGTCAGGAATTCAGACAGACCACAGTGGGAGTCATTTGTCTCTGCTCCATGATACATGCAGCTTCAGCTGGGAACACTTAATGGCTGGGGTGATTCAACAGCTGGGGGCTACAATCATGTGGCAGAGTCACGGTTCATGTGTCTGGCTGTTGACTGAGACCTAAGCTCGGTGTGTTGGCCAGAACTCCTCTATATGACCTGGACTGCATCATGCCATGGTGGCCTCAGGATAGTCTGACTTTGTATATGATGAGCCAGATCCTTGAAAGTCAGAGTCCTTTCAAAATCCTCCCTACTAGCTATTTTGAAATGTATGAATGTTTGAAGTAATGGATATGCCAATTACCTTATTATCATTAAAAATGGCTTGTTGTTGTTGTTGTTAGGTGCCATGGAGTTGGTATCTGACTCATAGCGACCCTCATAGGGTTTTCAATGGCTGACTGTTTCGGGATTGCCTTGGGAGTGGATTGCCAGGCCCTTCTCCCATTTTTGTGGTGCTGGGAATTGAACTCGGGACCTCAGAGACTGCAGTGCAGCACTCTACCCATTGAGCTAAATCCCAGCCCCCAAAATGGCTTATACATATTGTAATATCATGCTGTATACCATAAATATGTATAATTATTATGTGTCAATTAAAACAATTTTTAAGCTTGGCACGGTAACACACACCTTTAGAGCAACTCAGGAGGTGGAGGCAAGATGATTGCAAGTTTGAGGCCAGAGGCAGCCTGTGTAACTTAGCAAGACCCTTTCTCAAAATACAAAGTTAGAGCCGGGGCATGGTGGTGCACGCCTATAATCCCAGCAGCTCAGGAGGCGGAGGCAGGAGGATCACAAGTTCGAGACCAGAGGCAGTCTGTGTAACTTGGCGAGACCCTATCTCAAAAAGTAAAAGAAATGGGCTGAGGGTGCAGTTCAGTGGTCCAGCACTTGCAGAGCATGCAAGTGCTAGGCCCTGGGTTCAACTCCCAGTACTGAAAAAATAAAAAGTTAAAAATGGGCTGGGGGTATGGCTCAGTGGGTGAGTACTTGCAAAAAGCATGCATGAGGCCTTGAGTTCTACTCCCCAGTACTACACACACAAAAATTAAAGTTAGCATCCCAGGGAATGAGGCAGAAGAGGCATTGCCTTTTCTGATCTAGCTTTGGAAATCACCTAGCATCACTTCTCCCTATTCTGTTGGCTACAAGCCAATCACAATCTTGTCCCAGTTCAAAGAAAGGGCAGATAAACCATACTTCTTTTTTTTTTTAACCATACTTCTTGATGACAGGAGAATCAACTTTGTGTATTTATGCTGATTACATCATTATTCTCAAACAATACATCAGACTGGACAAAAAGGGTGGGAAAAAAGAACTGCAATTTCAAATATGAATGAGAGGAACCCAGTAGAATCATTGTCAGAGTCCTAGCTAGAGCCTTGTGTTTTAGACTGACTTAGGTAAACTTATTGGAACTGAAACCAAAGCCTCTTAAAGGAATATGGGGTCTTTCAATCATTGTCTGTAGTGGAGTGGACACTATCATGTGCCTCTCAGATCTCCCATCAAGGGGGAACTTGTCCTAATAGCAAGAAGAGCTATGTTAAGCATCCTTCAATGCTCAATCCTTTCAGAGATTGCCTCAGTTATAGAGCCATGCTGCCCAAGTCACATTCCACCTGGCACATCCAATGACTGATGGATGCAAGGGTCCAGCCTGAGATGACTCTGAGGGGTCATTTCATTTCCATAATTCTCCATGGGACTGGTTGAAGTAATTGGTTCTATTTTATAGTTTCATTTCTTTCTCTGCCTCATTCTTCTTCCTTCTCTTACCCATCCCAGGTGTTGTTTGCAAGGATACTCTTTAATAAATATCCTGCAAGCTAAACTTTGTCTCAGAGTCTACCTTCTAGGGAACCTAATAAGTGACATTGTCTGGACTCTTGACTTTTACCTCCATGTTATCTCCTAATAACTTTGCCCCTGATCGGGCCCAAAGTCTTTAATTCTCACACATTTCCTGCTTAGTTATGGTATCTTTCTGTATCATCCTAAAACTGAACCAGCTTTAATCTACATTCAGCTTTTATTTCATGGAGTGATCTTGGATTCCTATTCTAGCATGCTATCCCTAACAAGGATTTAGTATGTACTTTGGGTGCTCAGATTGGAACACAGTGTTCACCAACACTAAGTACTTATTGAAGATGGAGTCAATAGTTTAGGATAAGTTGGCATGGAAGGAATATAGTTGCACTGTTTTAGACCACTTTGGGAAATATGTAGCAGGAAGATTGTGCCTATTCCCGAGAAAGGGGATCCAAATGAATATGGAAATTTTCAAACAATATCATTAATATCACACACAGGTAAAATTTTGCCAAAGGTAATTCAAAATAGACTGCAGCAGTATATTAACCTAGAACTACTGGAAAATCAAGCCATAGTCAGAAGACGGCATGGAACCATGAACATCATTGTTCATGTCAGATGGATTTTGGCCAAAAGCAGAAGATACCAGAAAGATGTCTATCTATGGTTTATTGACGATGCAAAGGCATTTGACTATGTGGATCATAATAAATTATGGATAACCCTATGAAGAATGGGACTACCAGAGCACTTAATTGTACTCATGAGGAATCTATACGTGGACCAGGAGGCAGTCGTTCAAACAGAACAAGGTAATTCTGCTTGGTTTAAAGTCAGGAAAGGTGTGCATCATGGATGTATTCTTTTACCGTACCTACTTAATCTCTATGCTGAGCAAATAATCCAAGAAACTGGACATTATGAGGGAGAACATGGCATAAAGATAGGAGGAAGACTCATTAACAACTTGCGATATGCAGATGACACAACTTTGCTTGCTGAAAGTGAAGAGGATTAGAAACACTTACTGATGAAGATCAAAGAACATAGCCTTCAGTACAGACTGTGTCTCAACTTCAAGAAGACAGAAGTCCTTGCAACTGAGTCAGTACATAGCTTCATGATAAATGGGGGAAAAATTGAGGTTGTCTAAGATTTTGTTTTACTTGGTTCAACAATCAATACCCATGGAAGCAGCAGTCAAGAAATCAAAAGACACATTGCATTGGGGAAAGCTGTTGCAAAAGATCTCTTTAAAGTGTTGAAAAGTAAAGATGTCACACTGAAGACAGAAGTGCACCTGACACATGCCATGGTATTTTCAGCTGCATCATATGGTTGTGAAAGCTGGACAATGAATACAGGATACAGGAGAAGAATTGATGCTTTTGAAATATGGTGCTGGAGATAAATATTGAATATACCATGGACTGCCAAAGGAACCAACAGATCTGTCCTAGAAGAAATGCAACCAGAGTGCTCCTTGGAAGCAAGGATGGCTAAATTGCATCTTACTTATTTTGGACATGTTGTCAGGAGGGACCAATCCCTGGAGAAGGACATGATGTTTGGGAGAGTGGCAGATTAGTTAAAAAAAGGAAAACCCTCTACTAGTTGGATTGACACAATGTCTGAAGTGATGGACTTAAGCATAAAAGATTGTGTGGGTGGCACAGCATCAGGTAGTGTTTCTTTCTGTTG
The DNA here is from genome assembly GCA_007922755.1 of Pedetes capensis. NCBI lineage: Eukaryota > Metazoa > Chordata > Mammalia > Rodentia > Pedetidae > Pedetes > Pedetes capensis. The sequence continues at coordinate 22,116 of VMDO01021021.1, forward strand.
TACATAGGGTCACTATGAGTTGGACCCAGCTTCATAGTACTTAACAGCAATAACAAGATTGTGGAAAATCAAGAATTTGGTTCAAATGACAAGAGAGAACACACAGATGGTGACCAATTTACAGAACATAAGCATAAGTTGACATGGTCAGATACACAGTTAGAAATCAGTAGTATTTTCCAATGACAGAGGAAGGTGCTTCATTCCAGATCCCCAAAAGGACTGCGCCAGTGGGAACACAGCTGGAAATTTTAAGTCTGAATGAAGTAAAGTCACACCTACACTTCTGGAAGCTCAGCAATATGATGACAGAGTAAAATTCAGATTAGAACACTCAGGCAGGAATGCAGCCCTTATTTCTCACCCTCACTTCAATAGCCCAACCTAGTGTAGGGCAAGTGCTTTTCCGAGCTTAGAGCTGTGAGATTGGAATGAAAATCAGTGGTCCAGACATGTCTAGGGTTATAAACCAGCTAATATTGAAGGGATGTGTTGGAGAGAGCAAAGATAATATGAAGGTGATATGCAAGAATGAAGACGGAGGTCACAAATGAATTGGGGCAAAAGAAACTGCTAAAAATAAGAGTCCAACACCATGGTTTTAGAAAACTGATTGCATTAATGGTTCCAATTATTCATTCCTCTATGAATCTGTCCCTTTTAACATGTAACTTTGAGGGTCCTCTCACTGAGGAGACAGGGTATATTTCTGTGTCCCTTGATTCTGATTTTATCCATGTGACTTTCTTTGGCCAACGGAATGTTACCAGACATGACGTTGACAGAGGCTTTAGAAAGCAGGGTGCCATGGTGCATGCCTTGGAATCCCAGTGACTTGGGAGCCTGAAGCAGGAGGATCATGAGTTTGAAGCCAGAGGCAGCCTATGTAACTTAGCAAGACCTTTTCTCAAAATAAAAAAATCAAAAAGGGTGGAGGTGCAGCTCAATTGTAGAACACTTGCCTGGCATGTTCAAGGCACTGGGTTCCCCTCCCAGGTACGAAGGGAAAAAGAAAAACTTTTGCAGGTATCCACTTCTGCTCTTGTTCTTCTACTCTCACCATGGGAACATGCCCAGGCTAGCCTGCTGAAGGATGAAATATATTTGGAGTAGAATCAAGTTACCTCAGTTGTAGCCAGGGCTATCTGAGATAAGTTAAAAGCTAGCCTATCCCCAGACAGTAGAGCCAGGTCTTTCCAGAGAAGACCAGAGGAATTCCCCCCAAGTTCAGTCTGTATTGTTGAACCACATACTTATGAAGTAAGTACATCCTTATTGTTTTAAGCCATTGAGTTTTGGGATAATATGTTATGCAGTAATATTGTAGAAATAGATAACTTAGCAGTCAAGACTGAACACATTCTGAAGATGTACACAGAAAGGAAGAACAGGTAAATAAAAGCAGAGGACAGTGTTGGAGTAATATCCCTGAGGTATGTAAGGTAGAGGGTCCTTCCATAGGGTGGAGCAGATGGTTTGGCAGAGGCTACTCTTTACCCACACTCCATCTTCAATGCTGTTCTCTCCACTCTTAACTTCCAATGAAGTCATCCAGCACACATGTTCAGTATGTGTTTTGTTAAATTTATATCTAAGTATTTCATATTTGTAGCTTTTATTAGTTTCTCATCTCCATGACAAAATACTGAGAAAAGCAACTGAAGAGAGGAAGAATTCCTTTTGGCTCAGTTTCAGCAGTTTCAATTCATCATGGTGGGGAGGGTGTGGTGGAGCAGAGAAGCTCACCTCATGGTGACCAGAAAGCAGAGAGAGAGAATGCTTATGCTCTTGGGCTTCCTCCATTTCCCTTTCATTCCATCTGGGCCCTTAGCCCACTGGATGATGCTGTCCACATTCAGGGCAGGTCTTCTCCCAATTTAGTTAATCCTCTCTGGAAATGCCCTCACAGACATACCCAGAAGTGTGTTTTCCTAATCCCCTAGGCATCTGTCAATTCAATCAAGTTGACAATCAAGATTAACCATCACAGAGCTAGTGTAAATGGTATTTTTAAACATCTATTTGTAATTATTCATTGCTAGTATATTGAAAATTGGAATTGATCTCTGTGAGCTGGACTTGTTTTCCAGTGACCTTGTTAAACTCATTTATTAGTTTCAGGTCATTTCATGAACTCTTTGGAGTTTCTATGTAGACAACCATTATGTTGTCTACAAATAAGGAAAATTTTATTTCTTTTATAAAAATTTGTTTCCTTTTTGTTGCCTATTGCATTGGCCAGGACTTCTAGTACTGTCCCTGTTTGTAGACATGATGAAAAAAGCACCATGATCATGTGAGATTGATCCTGGGAAAGCAAGAGTGGTTCAATATTCAAAATCAACCAATGATTTCCATATATTAAAAGAAGAAAAAGCACATGATCATATAAGTTGATGCCTGCAGCCGTAGCCCTGTGGAATCTGATCCTGTCAGATCTCGGAAGCTAAGCAGGGTCGGGCCTGGTTAGTACCTGGATGGGAGACTGCCAGGAACACCAGGTGATGTAGGCTTGGGAGAAGGACCTGGCAACCCCCTCCCAAAAATCAATCTGCCATTGAAAACCCTATGAACAGCAGAGAAGCACTGACAATAGTGTTTCCCCTGTTGTACAAAGGGTCGCTATGAGTCAGATACTGACTCGATGGTACCTAACAACAAGAACAAGAACAACAACAATGTATAAGTTGATGGAGAAAAAGCATTTGGCAAAATTCAACATCCATTCATGAAAAAAAATTTCTCATCAAACAGGCAATTCAAGAGAATGTCCACAACCTGATATAGGGCAAGATAAACAAATAAACAAAAAACCCTATAGATAACCTCATACTTAATGGTGAAAATCTGAATGCTTCCCCTTAATATCTGGAATAGGCAAGAATGCTCATTTCTCCCATTCTACTTAGAAACAATTTTTATTTTTAAATTTCAAATGGAATGAAGAAACCTTACCACTACTACCATGAGGTTGCCTGTAGACTGGCGTACAAGAGAACAACAACAACAAAAATAACAGAAAAATACAATTGAGGATTTGCATATTTTCTTCAAGTTTTAGTGGACTCCTTTCCCACTCTTCAAGCTTGGGCTAGATGATTCTTATGCAGCTTTCTTTGTCAGTACTAATGGCCATTTTCTGGTTTGGGACATTAAGAACTCAGGTTATAAGCTAGGTGTGGTGGCACATGCCTGTAATCCCAGGACTCTGGAGGCTGAGGCAGGAGGATCAACACGAGTTTGAAGCCAGCCTGGGCTACTTAGTGAGTTCCAGGCTGGTCTGGGCTACACAGTAAGACCCTGTCTCAAAACAAACAAATAAGCCAACAGCCAAAAAAGAATTTGTATTACAAGATGCCAGAGCTTGGGAAAAAAGAAAAAGAAAAATTCACCACTAGTCAATGATGCTTTACATTCTGTTTTTTTTTTCTGTTAATGTGTCTACTCTCATTTACTTTTGTGAATCCTCAAGTAACTGCTCCATTCATCTTATCCAGACTTCATAGCTGTATTCAGTGGGAAAGGTGGGGTGGAGTGGGCTTACTCCATCTTCCCTGAAATGGAACCTGGAATTATTTAATCAAACAAAGCAACACATGTGTGCTAACACAGCAGTTCCAGTCCCAGGTATAGTGTATTTCCAACAGGAAAACACATACATGTCTATTGCAATACGTGTGCCAAAATGCTCATAGCAACCCTAATGTTCCTCAACAGTAAAATGTATAAAATTGAGGTATAGTCATACAATGGAACACTATACAGCATACAATAGTAAATAGCATTTTTAGTGTACTATACTAAAAATGGCCTGCAGCCATAGCACTGTAGTGTCCGATCCCATCAGATCTCGGAAGCTAAGCAGGGTCAGGCCTGGTTAGTACTTGGATGGGAGACCACCTGGGAATACCAGGTGCTGTACGCTTGGGAGAAGGACCTGGCAACCCACTCTCAGCCATTGAAAACCCTATGAATAGCAGAGAAGCACTGACAATAGTGTTTTGTCTCTTGTACCTAGGGTCGCTATGAGTTGGACACCAACTCAATAACACCTAACAACAACAACAAACAATTCTTAGATAGTGAAGCAAAGCAAAAATTGATGGGTATGAAAATCAGGGGAGTTCTTACCTCTGGGAAAACGGAGAGGAAGAGAGCACGGATATATGGCAGGGGTAGCTTCTACACTTGATATTAGCCAAAAGGATAAAAAGCAATGGTAGAGATAGCTTCTGAAGGGTGGCTGTAATGCCCTGTTTTCTGACCTGAGTAGTGGTCACACAGATACTAACTTTAAGAAATTTTAAGAGACATTATTTTTTAGAGCAGCTTTAAGTTTACAGTAAAATTGAACAGAAATACAGAGAGTTCTCATACTCCCTGAGCCCCAACCCTACAACAGCCTCCACTATCAGCATCCCATACCTCAGTGGTATACTTGCTACAATCAATGAACCTATGTCATCATTATCATTCAAAGTCCATAGTTTACATCCAGGTCCACTTTTGGACATTGTAGGGATTTCAACAAGTGAATAATGACATGTATCCACAATTATCGTATCATACAGAGTATTTTCATTGCCCTAAAAATCCTGTGGTTTGCCTATTCATTCTCCTTCCCTTGGCAACCATGGGTCTTTACTGTCTCCATAGTTTTTCCTTTTCCAGAATGTCATATGTTGGAATCATAAAGTATGTGACCTCTTTAGATTGGCTTTGCATTGAAGTTTCCTCTAAGTATTTTGGTAGCTTATTTGGTAAACAGTGCCTATAGCTTGAATTTTTGTGGATTTTATAATGAAATGTTTTCCCATGCTTTAATTTTTAAAATTATTTTTGTTTTATTATTTTGTGTTTTAAATTTCCATATACAATTGTATGTGTTTATCATGTACAACATAATATTTTGAAGAATGTACACATTGTGCAATGACCAAATCTAACTAATATATGAATTAACTCACATGTATAATATTTTTCAAGAATACAATCTACAGTTGTTAACTAGAGTTGCCATGTTTTACAATAGATCTCTTAAACTTAGCCCTCCTATCTAATTGAATTGAAACATCTTAAAATGAGATACACATATAAAGCATACTGCTTGGTACATAATCAATGCTTAATAATGTTACTTGTTATGATTAAATAATTTGTATTCATATCTCTCAAAAAAAGAAATTAAGTACTATTTAAATCAATGGGACTGACCAAAGCCAAATGTAGCACATATAAGGTTTTTTATACAACATTTCTGTTAACAATATATTTCTGCTCTTTGTAAAGGTAGATTACGAGCAGGACGCAGTGGCTCACACCTGTAATCCTAGGAACTCAGGAGGCTGAGGCAGGAGGATTGCAGGTTTGATGCCAGAGGCAGCCTGCTCAACGTGTCGAGATCCTGACTCAAAAATAAAAAGTAAAATACGGTCTGGAGATGAAGCTATGTGGTAGAACACTTGCAAAATATGTACAAGGCCCAGGATTCAACTTCCAAGTATTACACACACACACACACACACACACACACACACACACACACACACACAAGGTAGATTTTGGCACAGAGGACTTATTCTGTCTCTTCAGGTATATCCAGAAATGCACTTTCCCTTGCATGGGCTCCCAGTCCTTCTTTCACCTAAAGTGTTAACCATGGAAGCATTTTAATGCAATCAGCAAGCTTTATGAGCATTATCATTGCGACTATTTTTAGATCACTGGTAAGACTATTAATTCAGACACTTTGTTGAGTCTTTGGGGCCAGGCCTGGACTCACCTTTCTCTTCCAGTCCTGTGCCCTTCCTGGGTTTGAGAAGGTGAGAGTATACTTGTGTTGGGGGTACAGGGAGATAGCTTAGAAATTAAGATCTGCCTGTTTTGGGTTTGGTTGCAGCTGTTGCGTACAGACATCCCCAGCCATGTCTGGCACCACTCCATGGTGATCTGGCCCTTTCTAGAATCCTCTGCATGTTGTGGTCTCCATCAGCACTACCCCTATACTGATACCTGCTCTCAAGGCCAAGGATGAAAGATATTTAATGAGGGTTGTTCCTTTACCATAGTCCTCCCATGTGTTCTAGCAATGTTTCATTTACCCATAGAATTCAAGTTACTTTCTTATACTTTAAAACAC
>VMDO01021022.1:0-36359 GCA_007922755.1 Pedetes capensis
TACATAGATATTTGTAAAGAGAGGTACACAGAAAGAATTTTGAGAGGAAAGAGTTAATAGATATGAACAATGTATAAAGTGTAGCACAATAGCATCATTTTAAGGTGTAAACAAAAATAATAGCTAACACATGGGAGAACTTCAAGAGTACTGTATTTTACAAAATCATGACAAAAGTTAGAATGGAAAAATCTGGCGGTGTATCTTCTTAGGTATGAAAAGAGAAATTAGCCTAGGCATGTTCTCCCAAGCAATTTCAGTTAGGAAATATTTTAATATTTTAGTAAGCAACAGTGAAATACTGTAGGTAGGGGAATGCTATTGCATAACTAGGTTGCTGCAATTTACCAAGAATATCAGAAATTATATACTTTAGTCAAGCGTTGTTATATTTAAAAATGTCACACCAGAGGCAAGACTCTGGTTGCAGTGAGGTAAGACTTCTTAAACTTTTGTGTTTCTCCTCATTTTGCATTGCTTAAAAGCCTGTAGTAATTTATCTTTAATATCTTGCTATAAGGCGGACCTTAATCTTCAGGAAGGATTTTTTTGTAGAAATAGCCACAGTTCTGCTGGGTCTAGTCAGCGACTGACCATATTGCATAATGCAGTTTTATTTCAAAATAAAGTACAGAAGTGATTAAATGTGAGCTTGATCCGATAAACTCTTAGAGCACATTGTCAAGCGAAAGATCAAGGGCCGAGCTCTGGCGCACACCTGGAATCCCAGCCACTCAGGAGGCTGAGGAAGAAGGGTGGCCCATTCAAGTCCACAGGCAGCCTGGGTAATTTTGTTGTTGTTGTTAGGTGCCCTTGAGTCTGTATCCGACTCATAGTGACCCGCATAGGGTTTTCAATGGCTGACTGTTTCGGGATTGCCTTGGGAGTGGGTTGCCAGGTCCTTCTCCCATTTTTGCGGTGCTGGGAATTGAACTCGGGACCTCAGAGACTGCAGCACAGCGCTCAAAATAAAAATTGGGCTGGGGCTGCAGCGTGGTGGCAGAGTGCTTGCCAAAGTTTGTGCAAAGCCCTGAGTTGAGCTTTCTTTCCCAAGAGAGAGAAAGAGAGGGAGAGGAGAGAGAGAAAAAAATAATTAAGTACCATGTGTAGGATATTCCAGGTTCACTCTCCTAAAAGATGATGTTTGCTGACAGCGATAATCTCTCCCTTGTTCATCTTTAGGAGGCTCCATGAATGATCTCACTTTTTAACATTCCATTGAATCGAACGTTTCCCAGCACATCCAAGAATATTTAATGTAATTTTGCCTAGTACTCCAGTCACAGATAACTAAAGTTCCTTGCTCCATGTTAAACTGGAGGTAATTTGCTTTCTACCGAATTACATCATTTTTCCTCCACAGCGTCTTTGCATAATTAATGTTTTTTTTGGCAGTACTGGGGGTTGAACCCAGGGCCTCATGCCTGCATGCTCTGCAAGTGCTGGACCACTGAGCTGTGCCCTCAGCCCATTTTTTTACTTTTTTGAGACAGGGTCTCGCTAAATTACGCAGACTGCCTCTGGTCTCGAACTTGCGATCCTCCTGCCTCCACCTCCCGAGCCGCTGGGATTACAGGCGTGCACCACCCTGCCTGGCTTCCAATAATTAAAATTTTTATGACGTTGTTTCTGTAGAAATAACTCCTAATATCTCACATGGCTAGATAAATGGCTGAAGACACAGTAGCTATTGGTATAGATACTTAAGAGAGTTCGAATCAATGGTTGCACGTGCAGATGGAATCACTGAGTCTATATGTTGGACCATGCTGTAAAACTGTGATAAGCAAGAGAGAAATGGGTGGGTGGTTCAGATGGTATTGGGGTTGGGCATGTGGGAATATGTCAAGTCCACGCTCCCCGTTAGCTTCTGGTGACGTAGGACAGGGTGCAGATGGAAGGGTGGTTGGATAAAGCTGGAGGCTGGCAGAGGGCTGTCCCATTACCTTCCGGACTTCACTATGGGCACAGGGCAGAAGTCCCTCTGCCCTTTTTCCTCATTAGCAAGAATCATGCTCAGGTGATATCTTCACACTTCTTACTACATTTTCAAAAATGGGTAATTTAAGGGCAGCCTGCAGAACTTGCAAATAATGAGGGTGCTTCAAAGAGTTCAAGAGACGCATGAGTTTAACAGGTCAGCATTTATGCTACAATTAGATCTACACTAATAAAAAAAAAAACCACCCTGTTTGAAACCTAAGTGACCATTGAAGAGCATATAAGTGGGTTTTTTTTTTAGATTTGTAGTAATTTGAAAAATCTCTTATATGAACCAGGAGCCTAGCAAGATAAAAAATATAAAGGAACTGGGTGCGGTGGCGCACACCTGTAATCCCAGCAGCTCGGGAGGTGGAGGCGGGAGGATTGCAAGTTTGAGACCAGAGGTAGTCTGCATAATTTAGTGAGACACTGTCTCAAAAAGTAAAAAAAAATGGGCTGGGGGCACAGCTCAGTGGTCCAGCACTTGCAGAGCATGCAGGCGCGAAGCCCTGGGTTCAAACCCCAATACCTCAAAAAACGAACAAACCAACAAAAACATAAAGGAAAGTCACACACAGTGTAGCATGCCTACAATTCCAGCAATCCGGGTGTGGAAGCAGGAAGATCATCAGTTCAATGCCAGCCTGGGCTACATGGAGAGTTACAGGCCAGACTGAATTATATAGCAAGATCCTGTGTCAAAACAAGGAACAAAGCAAAACAAAGTTTTGAAAAGTGAGGTATGTCACAAAATATATGTAAGTAATAGAGCATTTTCTTATTTACTACCATAAATCTATCATAAAGTGTTAAGATTCAGCAAAAATAGGACCACTAGTTATAGAAGTTGCATCATTCACAGTGGAAAGAAATATAAGCAAACTAAAGATGGGTTGGAGGGCTGGGATTTAGCTCAGTGGGTGGAGTGCTGCGCTGCAGTCTCTGAGGTCCCGAGTTCAATTCCCAGCATCCCAAAAATGGGAGGGTCACTATGAGTTGGATACCGACTCCACGGCACCTAACAACAACAAAAAAGATGGGTTGCCTGAAGCTATAGCCCTGTGACATCTGATCCCGTCAGATCTTGGAAGCTAAGCAGGGTCGGGCCTGGTGAGTACCTGGATGGGAGACCGCCTGGGAACACCAGAAGCTGTAGGCTTGGGAGAAGGACCTGGCAACCCCCTCCCAAAAATCAATCCGCCATTGAAAACCCTATGAACAGCAGAGAAACACTGACAATAGTGTTTCCCCTGTTGTACAGAGGGTCGCTATGAGTCGGATACCGACTCGACGGCACCTAACAACAACAACAACATTGATACAAATGTATATTGTACATTAATTATTTTTGAAAGGAATGGAATGATGCTATGGGTGAGCTCAGTAGTAGATCTCTTGCTAACCTTGCACACAGCCATTCAATTCCCAATGCTGGGCAAAATCCTCAAAGCAATAATGTTCTTTCCTGCGACAGTTCATTACTCTCCCCAAGGATACCCATTCTTCTTCTATGCTAATTGCTTTCTTGCTAGTCTTCATAATTTCTCCACCTACCAAGCGATCTCCCAATTGCACAGTTAAATTTTGCTTATTTGGGGACTTTCGATGAATCAACCTTGTATTCATTTTTGAAGTATTCCTTTCACATTTATTTTTCGAGGGTCGATGGGTTGCAGATCCAATGTACACATCTGCTCTCTTCATTTCAATTGTTATAAAGAGGTCTATGTCTGCATCCTCATTTTTCAGGGGCATGGATTTTTCTGGTCCCTATGCCCTTTACAAAATCAATGGTTCCAATCACCAGTTCTAATGTAGACAAGGCAGAGTTGTTCTCCAATGGGGAAATTTATATTTCCACCAGCAATGTGAAATCTTCAACAACGCTTAGCAGTGCTAGGGCTGGACTTTCTGTCTCTGAAATAGCTCAGCTGGGAGAGCTTTAGACTGAAGAACTCGATTTTCTTTTTCTTGCCAAGAAGATAAATGTGGAAAACTAGTTCATGTTTTGCTGATTCCTTGGATTTGGTCATGTCCATGTGTCTCTTGGGAGAAGGACCTGGCAATCCACTCCCAAGGCAATCCCAAAACAGTCAGCCATTGAAAACCCTATGAGGGTCTCTATGAGTCGGACACCGACTCAACAGCACCTAACAACAACAACAAATGTGTCTCTTGCCCATTCCTATTTCCTGTTTCCTTAAGCATCTCACACTCCTCAATTTTTATCTGGGTTTGTTATTCTTTTTTTAATCAATTTATTTTGATTAGAATGTTTCAATAACTACCAATGATGCAAATATTTTCCATATTCTGGCTTTTCTTTCACTCTCTTCTAATGATTTCTATTCATGAGCCGCCTGCGGCCATAGCCCTCTCGTATTGGATCTCGTCAGATCTCAAAAGCTAAGCAGGGTCAGACCTGGTTAGTTCTTGGATGGTACCATCTGGGAATATTGGGTGTCATAGTCTTGGGAGAGGCCTCAAGCCGTAGCCCTGTGGCATCCGATCCCGTCAGATCTCGGAAGCTAAGCAGGGTTGGGCCTGGTTAGTACCTGGATGGGAGACAGCCTGGGAACACCAGACGCTGGGAGAAGGACCTGGAAACCCCCTCCCAAAAATCAACCTGCCTTTGAAAACCCTATGAACAGCAGAGAAGCACTGACAATAGTGTTTCCCCTGTTGTATAGAGGGTCGCTATGAGTCGAATACCGACTGGACGGCACCTAACAACAAGTCTTGGGAGAAGGACACAGCAGCTCACTCCCCCCCAAAAAAATAAGCCATTGAAAACCCTATGAATGACGGAGAAGCACTGACAATAGGGTCAGGCATGACACAGTGTCAAGTACTGTTTCATTTGTTGTACATAGAGTCGCTGTGAGTTGGACTCAACTCACTGCACAGAACAAAAACATTCATGAGCTAAAGTTTTTAAGGTTTATCAACTTTATGATCTTGTTTTCAGGATTAGTGCTTTTGAGGTTTTGCTGCGGATAGCTTCTCCTGTCCAAAGATGTGAGGATATGTTTCTTTTTTTATTTCAAAGAGCTCACACTTTTGTCTTTGTAATTAAAAAAAAACCCTACAAACACAGAGAATTGTTGTTTTTCTACTGTGTGAATAACAGGTCAAATTAATTCTTTTTTTCTAGATAATTCAGTATCACAATTTCACTATTGAAAAGAAAATTTAACCCATCTGATTAAAATTCTCTTTGTCTCCTTGTTTTTACTTTTTCTTAATAATCATAACGTTAGGCTAATCTACAATGTCTTGTATAATAAATCTCTCCATTCCTTTTCAAGTGATTCTTACTATTTTGACCCTTTAATTTTTTGGTTTAAATCTGAGACTATTCCTTCTTTGAAAAATGAATAAGCATCTGACTTTTCATTAATAGTGTAATGAATCTCTAGCTGGGTTCCAATTTACACATCATCTGTCAATATTGAGTAGATTAATTCAAGAAATGCACGTCTTTCTGCCTATTTAAACTTTTGTTTTTTCCATGTGATATTTTATAGTGTTTTGAATGGAGATTTTATAAAACTTGCAATGCTATTTAATGTTTGTCTTTTTTAAATATTGATTTTTATGTTATTGCTGAATGGCAAAATGCTGTTGCTTTTTTTGTTTGTTTGTTCAGCATTAATTTTGTAACCAGGAAACTTGCTTAATTGTTACTCTTTGGCCTTTTCTCCACACATAAGCACATCATCTGTGAGTAAAAACAATTTTGTTACTTCCTTTTCTATCTTTACATATGTTTACTTTTTCTCCTTATTTCAGACACCAAAGTCTCCAACACAATGCCAAAGACAGACAAAATCTTGGGTATTTCTGTTCTTGCTTCTGAATTTGAGCAATGTTTCTGACATTTAAACATTTCAAACAATGCGTGCTATAGGCTTTTAGGTGATAATTTTTATCAGATTAGACAAATTCTCTCATACTCTTGTGTGTTAAAGTATTTTCAAAGCTTCAAATAAATGTTGCATTTTTTTTTCTCTGAATGTAGTGAGTTGATCATTTTCCTTTCCTGTAACTGTGATACTTTTTTGGTTTCATGTGCATGTGTATATATGTGTGCGTGTGTATATATATACATACATATGTATATGTATATATATATATATATATATATATATATATATGTATATCCCTGGTTAGTACTTGGATAGGAGACCACCTGGGAACACCAGGGGCTGTAGGCTTTGGAGAAGAACCCAGCAACCCACTCCCAAAAAACAGTCAACTACTGAAAACCCTACGAATAGCAGAGAAGCACTAACAATAGTGTTTCACTTGTACGTACAGTCACTATGACTCTGCACCTAACAACAACAACAACAACAGCAACAACAACAGCAACAACAACAACACACACATTTATATAACACATATATAACACATATATAACATATATAATACATATATAACACATATAACACATATATAACATATATATAACACACACAGATATATATGTATATATATACGTATGCAGAGAAATACATGCATATAGATAGATAAGTAGATACACAAATACCTACACTATAGAATGTTTTTCAGTATTCTAACATTAGTTAAACTTTTTATGCTGAGATAAGTGCAATGCAGTAGTGATGTATTCCTATACTTTTCATACTTTGCTAAATAGTTTCCATGAATGATTTGTCTTGCCATTGTATTAATCCCATTTCTGTTAGATTTGGAACTAAATTTACATTTGTATACAACAAAACTGAAGAATATGTCCTCTTTCATTTGAATACAAAGACTTGGTAATATTTCCTTATTTTCCTAAAAAATGATGATATTTCTGCATGGTCTTTTCTTTCTTTCTGGCATAAAATATCTGGCATGACATCTTAAATGCTCAAGTGATCATACTGTGTATTGTGAGTTGCTCGTTTTAGATTATACATTTTTAGAAGTCCTCCCATTTCATTAAAATTTCCAAATTTTCATATACAGAAGTTAATAATCATGTCTATTCATCATGTTAAATCTGGAAGCCAACAATTCTGTTCTGAATATTTCCAAATTCTCCATGTACAGGGGATGTCAAATACACATTTTAAGAGATGTTATCTCTGATTGCTTTTCAAAGTTGCATTGAATTACAGAAGTAATATATAGTATGGTGATCTGGATTATATTTCTACTATCACACTGGAACAAGAGTATGACACATTCTTAAAACAGCAAAATGGAAAGGTTTTACCCCAAGGGGTGTGTGTGTGTGTGTTGTTGTTGTTGTTGTTGTTGTTGTTGTTGTCGTCGTCGTTAGGTGCAGAGTCATAGCGACTCTACGTACACCCAGTGAAACACTATTGTCAGTGCTTCTCTGCTATTCATAGGGTTTTCAATGGTGGACTGATTTTGGGGAGTGGGTTGCTGGGTCCTTCTCCCAAGCCTACAGCACCTGGTGTTCCCAGGCGGTCTCCCATCCAAGGACTAACCAGGCCCGACCCTGCTTAGCTTCTGAGATCTGATGGAAACTTCATCCTCTATATATACGCCTTCTCACCTTGTTTAATATCAAAAGACATCATTAATCTCTTTGATTATATTTTCCAATACACAACTTTTGGCTTATTCTTCAATTCATTATAAACCAATTTCATTGATCATTCAGTAGCTACTGCTCTTACCTTTATTGTTACCCTCTAATTCATCTTGCTGTTGTTTATTTTCTTGAAATAGAAGCCTATTTGGTCAGTTTTCACATGTCAGGTTTCTAATTTGTCAATATGTACCTGTAAATGTTGCCCATGTACTGTGCTAATTGCTTTTCACAATTGGAGTGATATGTGTTATTGAACAGGTAAAATGCTTCGGAATTTCTGTTCTGAATTTCTCTTTCACTCAAAAATTTGTCACAGACTGTTCCTTATTAACCACACAGATGTACTTTGCTAGTTCATTTTGATTTTTAAATTTTTTCTCTTTAATGTGCTCTGGGACCTTGAGGAAAGTTTTATTTTGCAGTGGGTGGTTGCAGAGTCTTATATGTTTCTCATAACTCAAACTGTTGATTTATATCATTCGCATATTCTATAATTTTGTAGCTTACCTGGGTGTTCTTTCTGCTACTAGGTCTGCTAAATGATCCCATGATGTCTTTGTATCTTCTTACATTTCCCTGTTTTCTCAAACTTTAGTTTTGCCCCTTTTATGTACTTATCAATATAACTGTTGGAATGTAGGCGTTTTAGTACATTGTAGTAAATTAAAATTCTCATCGTTACAAAGTTTTATTCTTTATGTCTGGCAGTGCCTTATGCTTTAATTTCTATAGTGTTAACATTTTGTTAATCATTCAAATTGTGTGTCGCTTACTTATTTTTATCTCTGAGCTTTTGGTTTTACTCATGGTTTTTTATTTGGGATTTTTTCCTTTTTTGGGGGGTATTTTTATTTTGTTTCGTTTGTGTGATTTTTCACTGCAGGGGCATCAAACCTGGGGTTCACACGTTCTAGGCAACCACTCTTCCCTCAGCCCCTTTGACTGACATTTTAACTGTGTCTTTCACCAAGTGATGCAGCAAAAATGTGTTCCTGATAAGATTTGATTTTAAGCTATAGGTCTACTTCTGTTCACTGTTAAGTTTTGACACGTGTGTGTTTAATTCTTATATCCTAAATGCTTGCTTCCAAAACTCATGTCTCTACTTTGCTTCTCTATGACCTGCTTTTGTATTGATCCACTCCATTCTCTTGCTTTCCTCTTGTCCCTCACTACATTCATTATTAAGAGTCTTTGCTTTTTTTATTTTTAGTACAGAAATCTAGAAAGTAAAACTTGGGTCCTTAATATCATCATTAAAAAAATTTAATTGCAAAATTTTGGGGGGTCTAGTGTGCTAATTCAATACATCTGTAAAATGCATAATGATCAGTTCTGGGTAATTAATATTTCCATCTCTTTAAACATTTAGTTTTTATTCGTGTTGAAAATCTTCAAAGTCTTCTCTTCTAGTTCTTTGCAAAATACATAATAAATGATTGCAAATTATGGGTATCCTACTGTGGTGTCTGATCCCGTCAGATCTCAGAAGCTAAGCAAGGTTGCGCCTGGTTCGTACTTGGTGAGTACTGGTTAATACTTGGATGGGAGACCACCTGGGAACACCAGATGCTATAGGCTTGGAAGAAGGACCTGGCAATTCACTCCCATAAAGCAATCAGGCATTGAAAACCCTATGAATAGGAGAGAAACACTAACAATACACTTTCTTCTGTTGTATGTATGGTCCTCATGAGTCGGACACTGACTCAATGCGTCTAATAACGACAACAATAACCTGTATTTTGGTCCCAGATATGACACTCTGTTCATCCCCCTCATTATTCCTCTCTTCAGCCTTTAATAATCAGTATTTTATTCTGGACTTCTATGAAATTGAATTTTAAAAATCCAGATATGTGACCATTCTCTTAAAAAATTCTAGTGATGACCTGAAATATATTTTGAGACCTAAAGAGCTGTGGACAACCCTCAATTAGATTTTCTGAAAATGTCTTTTGACACTGTCTTAGTAAGAAGTATTTTGTGAAATTTAATTTGCAACTCTTTTCTTTCAACCATCAAAGACTTTATTATCCTACTCTCTGAATTACATTGCTGCTATGAAGAATTTAGCTGTGTGTTTAAGTGTTTTTTCTTTTAAAATGATATGTTTTCTGTACTTTGTCCAAGGGATATTTGTACGATTGTCTTTGAGTTTCTGGAGTTTTACTGGATATTGTACAATTTTATATAATTTCAATTCTTTAATCATCTTGAACTTTTGTAAAGAGAGGTTGTCATTAAGCTCTGACAATACATAGTGTTTATCTCTTCAAATATTATTGTTTTATTTTTCTCTCGGATTTTGCCTTTACTTACAAATAATTTACATTTTTCTCCTTCTGGTCTTTCACTATTATCCTTTCTTTTGTTGTTGTTTTTCATCTCATTTTCTTTCAAGTTTCACTCTGGATTATTTTTGCTCTACATGTAAATTTCATTTCAATAATTCTTCTACTGTATCTAATATGTGGTTAAGCCATCATACCAAGTACTTAGGTTTGTTATGCATTTTCTTTTCACTGATAGAATGAATAATTGTTGCTTCTTATAGTCTCTGAATTTTTGAAGTTTTCAGTTTGACATTTTTTTGGAATACATTCCACCCTTTTGTTCTAAAGACAACATCTTGTTCTTCTATTACTTCAACCATGGGTTTCTTTCCTTGGGTTTTTAATTTCTTCATATAGTGAGTATTCTAATTATGCATATCAGATGTTCTTATTTTGCTTTTCTTATTTCAACCTCTCTTTTCTATGTTATTTATATTTTTCGTCTTTCCATATTTTATTCACCAATTTTCCCTTTGGTCTGTTCTAATCTGTCTTTATGTGTTGACCCGTTAGTTCCTTATTTCCTCTTTTACAACTCTTTTCTTTGCAATTCTGGGAATGGAACACAGAACATTGCACATGCTAGGCAAGAGTTCCACCACTTAGCTGTATCCTAAGCCCTGGCCCATGAATCCTTAATTATTTTCCATTTTATTTTTCTTGGATATAGAAGGTCTACTTCTTCCTATGTTGCTGTTGTTGTTAGGTGCTGTCGAATTGTGTCTGACTCATAGCAACCCTCATAGAGTTTTCAATGGGTGACTGTTTTGGGATTGCCTTGGGAGTGGATTGCTAGGCCCTTCTCCCATTTTTGCGGTGCTGGGAATCGAACTCGGGACCTCAGAGACTGCAGCACAGCGCTCTACCAACTGAGCTAAATCCCAGCCCACTTCATCCTATATGTTACCTATATTTTCATATTTATTTTTAAACGTTTTTACTACATATAGACTTTTCATCTTTTTCCAGTTTTAAAAATCCTTTGAAATTCCTCCCACAATTGGTTCTTCACGCATGTCTGATCACTATGCTATCTCGATTCCTTTATGTCTTCTCGCTCTTCCTGATGACTTGGTATTTCTTCCTTCCAATGCTTGATCATCTTTGTGAATTGCTGCTGTTGCTGTTAGGTGCAGTCAAGTCGGTATCCGACTCATAGCGACCCTCATAGGGTTTTCAATGGCAGACTGTTTCGAGATTGCCTTGGGAGTGGATTGCCAGGTCCTTCTCCTGTTTTTGCGGTGCTGGGAATTGAACTCGGGACCTCAGAGACCACAGCGCAGCCCTCTACCAACTGAGCTAAATCCCAGCTCCTTTGTGAATTAGCCATTGCATTTTAGAAAAATAAAAGGAATAAATTGATTCTTGGGTGAATGTCATCTTCCTCCAGTGAGACAACCTATTGATACTACAATTCTAAGCTTATCTTCCAGCAAAGTCTTCAGTCCCTTAAATTACTCAGATGTTATGGAGTTTCTTTAGTCTCTTCCAAGAGTAAATTTACTTTTCTAGCATGCCTATCCTGTGGGAGAAACTCTCCAATATAGGAAAGGATGGAGGTGTGTTTATCATACTGGACCACTTTAGTGAGACTGGGGCCTCACATTTTCTTCTGTGTACCATAATCCTACCGAGGCACAAAAGTGCCTTCCAGAACCGAGAAATGCTCTTGGAAACAAGGTTTTTCCATGTGGGGGAATCTTATAGCTCTGCCTGCCTGTAAGCATCATTTTCTCATCAACTTTTCTATTGTCATCTTTAAATATGATTTGAACATTAAATGCTTTGTGGAGACTTTTTTAAGCCCAGCAGATTTTAATATTTCCTCATTTGCTATTATAAGATGGATTATGTTATGTTATGTTACGTGCTGTCGAGTTGTGTCCGACTCATAGCGACCGTCATAGGGTTTTCAATGGCAGACTGTTTGCGGGATTGCCTTGGGAATGGATTGCCACACCCTTCTCCCATTTTTATGGTGCTGGGAATCAAACTTGGGACCTCAGAGACTACAGAGCAGTGCTCTACCAACTAAGCTAAATCCCAGCCCCATAAGATGGATTTGTTGTTGTTGTTCGGTGCCGTCGAGTCCGTATTCGACTCCTAGCAACCCTCTGTACAACAGGGGAAACACTATTGTTAGTGCTTCTCTGTTGTTCATAGGGTTTTCAATGGCAGATTGATTTTTGGGAGTGGGTTGCCAGGTCCTTCTACCAAGCCTACAGCACCTGGTGTTCCCAGGTGGTCTCCCATCCAGGTACTAACCAGGCCCGACCCTGCTTAGCTTCCGAGATCTGATGGGATCGGATTCCACAGGGCTATGGCTGCAGGCATAAGATGGATACTTACCATTTATTCTCATTTTAATACAAATATGTAAGTAGAAGATAGCATGTTGGACTTTTCCATAAATAATGCAAGTGTTTTATTATTTTTTTTAAAAGAGGAATTCAGGATTCAGAGGATCTCTACTTTACTATATAGGTTTTTATATAAACCGGGTAGGGCCTGGGGCTTAGCTCAGTTGGTAGAGTGCTGCTGTGAGCTCTCTGAGGCCCTGGGTCTGATTTTCAGCACCACAAAAATGGGAGAAGGACCTGGCAGCCCACTCATGAAACAGTCCGCCATTGAAAACCCTATGAATAGCAGAGAAGCACTGATATAGTACCAGTCATGGCACAGGTTCAGGGAGATACAGGGTCACTAAGGGTCGGACTCAGTGTCTAAAGTCATACCACACTGGTGCCTAATCTTGTCATATCTCTGAAGCTAAGCCTGCTTGGGCCTGGTTAGTCCTTGGATCGGAAACCACTTGGCAGTACCATGTGTTGTAGGCTTGGGAGAAGGACCCAGCAACCCACTACCAAAACAGTCAGCCATTGAAAACCCTATAAATAGCAGAGAAGCACTGACATAGTGCCAGGCATGGCACAGTGTCGGGAGTGTTTTTTTCGGTTGTACATAGGGTCATCATGAATCAGACCTGAGACAACACTACCTAATCACCGAAACAATAGCAGATATAAATCAAGAAGACCATCTGACTCTTGTAAACTCAATCTTCAAAGAAATTTCAGATCGTTAATCATCACTTAAAGACACCATATGCAGCTTGAATTGTAATTAGAATCTTGTTACTGCTGGAGTTACGGATGAGAAGATATTTTCATTAATTTTTTTCTGAAGCCTTCGGGCGTATTCTTGGTTTTTGTTTTTGTTTTTTTTTTTTTTGCAAGTTTCTCTTCAGTTTACTGTCAACATTTATGTGTTTCCTGGGAAAATGTGTGCTTAGTCATTTGGGTTTATTTTCGAGGCTTTGTTCTTTGAAAATGTATGATTAGAAATCACTAAAGAAACAAACACATAAATGCTTCACATGGAAATTACTAATGTCGTAGTTTTATTAAAAATTCAGAAATTTGCATTTTTCCCATGAAAACATTCTGATGTTATTTACATGTTGTTTACTGTGTTGCTTTTGATGGATTTATGGCTAGCTGTTCAAGAATATGCCTAAAATCAATGTACAATGTTGCAATAATGGTATATCCTTTGTGGGAAGTAAGAGATATGATGTATACAAAGGGGATTCTTAGTGAGCTCTTTGTGTATGTTGTTGTTGTTAGGTGCCGTCGAGTCGGTATCCGACTCATAGCGACCCTCATAGGGTTTTCAATGGCTGAGTGCTTCGGGATTGCCTTGGGAGTGGATTGCCAGGCCCTTCTCCCATTTTTGTGGTGCTGGGATTTGAACTCGGGACCTCAGAGACTGCAGCGCAGCGCTCTACCCACTGAGCCAAATCCCAGCCCTTGTGTATAATAACTGTATAATAAATAGTAGCCCTTGTGATTATGTATCTATTGATTAGTCCAAAGGTTATAAATTTATGTTTAAAACCCAGGCACACTATAGAAGAATAATGCTATATTTTATGCCAAAATTTAAATTTCTCAGGCTATTAGTATCTTTCCTCTGCATGTCAATCTGGCTTATATATTGATCATTTTGAGTATTTGGCTCTGCTTATAATCCTTTCTAATTTTAGTGGACTTTATCCTAATGCAAATCAAATGTTGAAAACATTCAGTATCTAGTGTTCTTTATTTGCAGTGAATTTCAATTTGGTATAAATGAAGCATACATAACACTCGGTCATGTATAAATATGTAAGTCTTATAAACCACCTCAGGAAAACATGAGTTATACTTTATGAAATTTTCATTGAACAGGTGAAAGAAGAGGAAACCAAGGTATCAGAATGTTACCAAACATTTGAGGAATGGGAAATTTTCAGAATATTCATAGATCTTCCGTAAATCTCAATGCACAATACTTTTCATCTGTCATGCGTTAGTTTTTGTTTGATTGGTTGGTTGTACTCTTTTTAAATTCTCAATCTAAAATACAATACTTTTCAACTGTCATGTATTATAAGTTTTTGTTTGATTGGTTGGTTGTACTTTTTTTTTCATTCTCTATTAGAGAAAGGTACTATTGTAATTGAATATATAAATATTTAGTGATACATTTATCAGTGGATGTGCATTGGTAACAGCAGTGTCACTGCACAACATTTGTGAAGACCAAGTGGGGAAAAATACTGTGTTCTTGGAAAGCCTCATTATTGCTAAGATATGCGTTCTGCACATACTGATCTTTAAATTCAATGCAATCCCAAATGAGGCACCAGGGGGGTTTTGTATATAGAAACTGAGAGACTGAACTCAAAATTCATATGGAAATGTTAATAATCTCAAACTGCTGAGGCAACATTGTGTCAGTAGGACAAATTTGGATAGCTCATGCTTCTAGACCTCAAGACAGCATGTTGCTGTGGGTGTTAGATGCAGTCCAGTCGGTATCTGACTCATAGCGACCCTGTGTACAACAGGTGAAACACTATTGTCAGTGCTTCTCTGCTGTTCATAGGGTTTGCGATGGCGGATTGATTTTTTAGGAGTGGGTTACCGGGTCCTTCTCCCAAGCCTACAGCACCTGGTGTTCCCAGGAGGTCTCCCATTCAAATACTAGCCAGGTCCGACCCTGCTTAGCTTCCGAGATCCGACGGGATCCGATGCCACAGGGTTATGGCTGCAGGCAAGACAGCATAGAGTGATGATAATGAAGATAGGACTGATGTTGGATTGAAGGCAGAAAAACAGTTCAGCAAACTAGAATAGAGATTCCAGCAATAGTACTACCCATGGTTGGAGAATGGATTTTCCACAGAGGGGCAAACATACTTACATGTATGAAGGAAAATCTTTTCAGTCTACGGTGTTGCAGACTTTGGATATCTGTTTGCAAGATAGAAAACAAATGTAAGAGAGACAGAGATGGAAAATAAGAGGGAAGGAAACAAGGAAACAAGGAAGGAAGGAAAGAAAAGAGGGAGGAAGGAAGGAAGGAGCGAAAAGAGGGAGGGAGAAAAGAAAGAAATACCTTTAATTTGTACTTTATACCACATGGAAATAAAGAAGAGGTAACTCATAAATGGATTATATATACATAGATACAGAGATATAAAACATAAAATTAGAAACCTTCCAGAATAAAAAAAAAACATGAAAATATCTTTGGGACATAAAGATAAGCAAAGATTTTCTACTTAAAATATAAGAAGTTTTCCCTTAGATTATTAAATGAATGCGTGGATATCCATCAAAGTTATAACAGAAAACAAAAACTTATCCCACATTACTAAGAAAATCTAAGGATAATATATGGACTGGGAAATAGTATTCGGAAATCAAATATCTGATAATGGATTTGCACCAGAATTTTATACATTCTCTAAACCTCAGTAAAATGAAATTAACTCCGCCAAAAAAGGGACAGAAACTTAAAATGGCACTGCACCAGGAAAAACACGAATATACTTCATATCCACGTAAAAAGATTACCAACATCATTAGTTGTTAGGAAATGGAAAATTAAACCACAGCGAAACGCCTACACACATGGTCATACGCCTCTTTACAACGAGTACATATTTGGGGAAGCATTGGCAGGAGATTTTGTCTTTGTCTAAACATCATAATATCTGCTTATGCAAGCTAAGGGGTTTCTAGAGATAGAATCTTAGGATAGTAATGTGTCATTGACCAAAACATCATCATCCAGCATGAGACTCCACTTAGGAATGGTTGAAAGTTGCAACTGACTGTGCTGTCATTTGGGGAGCATGTAGAATTCCAAAACCCCCAACCTGGTGGTAAGCAAGGAATATAGAATGAGAGTTTTAGGTAGCATATCAGCGATTGTTTAAATATTAGTCATAAGTCTACCATAGCATTGTAGCCATTCCCTTCTATGTTTTTGTGCAAGAGAAAGAGCATGCATCTGTACCAAGACTTGAATTGGAAGTATTTTTATAAATGGGAATACTACTCAGTCATGGCAATGAATGAACAGTTGGTCCATGCTAAAATCTTGATGAATGTTAATATGATTTTATTAAGTGAATATGGCCGGCAAAAAAGAAAAGAATTTATTCTATTATTCCGCTTTTAAAATTGTGAGAGATGTAAGCTACTTTTTAGTGGCTGTAAGCAGATGTCTGTTTGCCTGGGGACAGGGGAGGATCTGAAAAGACAGATTATTCAGGGAGACGGGTGAAAGCTTGGGTGTGCTTCATATTTTTCACCCTGACGTGGTGGTGATTTTGCAGTGTTACATATAAATCAAAATTTACCCTGTTAGACACTTTAACTAGGCACAGTTACTTTGTTTCTTAACAATTGTATCACAATAAATGAATTGCTTTGTTAAAAAGGAATTAAAGAATAGCTGGGTGTGGTGGTGCAGGCCTGTAATCCCAGTGGCTCAGGAGGCAGAGGTGGGAAGATGGCAAGTTTGAGACCAGAGGCAGTCTGTGTAACTTAGTGAGACCCTGTCTCAAAAAGTGAAATAAAAATGGGCTGGTGGGGCAGCTCATTGGTCCAGCACCGCAGGTGCAGGGCCCTGAGTTCAACCCCCAGTACCACAAAAAAAAAAAAAAGAATTGAAGAATTAATGAAAGGACTAGCATGTATCTCCATCATAGATGATAAATCTATCATGCTCAGGACTCTGGGTTCTATCCAAAAAGAAAAAATATTGAATTACTGAAGGCCTTTGGAAAGTCTGTCAGTTTCCCTTATACTTGTTTTCATCCTTAAGAATAATAAAGAACTAACATTTTATGTCCACTCCCAAAATAATCCACCACTGAAAACTCTATGAATAGGAGAGAAGCACTGTCATAGTGCCAGGCATGGCACAGTGTTGGGGAATATTTTGTTCCGTTGTACATAGGGTTGCTATGAGTCAGACCCGACTCACAACATCTAACAACAACAACAACAACAACATTTTATCATGTACAAATAATGACAGGTAGAATTTTGTGCAAGGTATGTTTTGCCTATTAATAATGATAATTTTTCTGATATATTATATAGTCTGGCAGCCTTCAAGTATGTCTGATTTGATTTTACATTGTTATTTTCTAATTGTTTGGTTTGGATTTATTATTTTATTTATTTATTTATTTATTTTTGAGAGTAGATAAAATAAAAACCCCAAGGGAATGGCTAGAGGGAGGTGTTTGGTTAGGGGAAAGAAGACCTACTGCCCTATAACACAGTAATGCACAATTGATGAAAATTAACTGTATACTATACAAGAGCTAGTAGGGAGGAATTTGAAAGCTTCCCAACACAAAGAAATGATGAATGTCTGAGGTGATGATTTCCCAGTTACCCTAATCTGATCATTACATTATATACATGTACAGAAATGCCACACCCTGCCCAGTAAATATGTACAATTTTTATGTGTCCCCTAAAATGTCCGTTAAAAAAGAGACAGGAGAAATGTTCTCCAATGTGGACAGATGCATGGTTTATGGTATTATAAGATTCCTGCTAATTAGAATATTCATGAGGAAAAAAAGCATCAGCTAAATTGAGTTTTCTACATAGCATTTCATGTCTGTGGATGAAATTCTTCTTTAAATGAGTCTGTCAGTGTTGCAGGGGCTGGGATTTAGCTCAGTTGATAGAGAGCCACTCTGTAGTCTCTGAGGTTCCGGGTTCGATTACCAGGACCACAAAAATGGGAGAAGGACCTGGCAATCCACTCCCAAGGCAATCCCAAAAGAGTCAGCCATTGAAAACCCTTCGAGGGTCGCTATGAGTTGGACATGGGCTTAGTGGCACCTAACAACAACAACAACAGGTGTTGCCAGTACACCCTTTTGTCAAACTTCTCGAGAATATCCGGTTTATGCACCAACAGATAGGCAACAATTCTCTTAGTGTTGTGCACTCAAAAAGAGGTCTCACTAATGGAGCAAATCAAAGTTCAAACCAACTCTGGGAGTACGCCCTGTGTGCTCCTATCTCGGAGAGAAAATGATACACCTCCAATGAGATTCAGTGAAATCCCTTTTTATGTGACTTAAATTACATTGAATGAATGATTATTTGTAGCCTTAAATTTATGCTGTGAACCATCACAATAAAGGCAGTCTATTTAAAGAACTTCTTTGAAGATTACATCCGACTTACGCTCTCAGTGGGTTTCATGTACCTTGCCAAATTTTATATTTCACTAGCTGTTTTAAAAGTCTTGGACACATTCAGAATATAGCCCACAATTGAATTTTCTGTTGAAAGCAAATAACAAACTATTCATTGGAGAATATTTAAGTGAGATGCATGTGAAAGTTATTGTCAGAGTTTGAAATTTTAAAGACAAAATGTGGCCACAATCGGTACTGATTAGGAATCTCTTTACAGAAGAACATCTAGTTCATTATTTTTTAATCTGCACGTATGATTCTTTTTTCTACTTCTATTATGTTCAACAAACAAATAAAAATGTCACATGTTTAATAATAACATAATGTTTTAAAATACGCATACTTTGTTCAATGGTTGAACCAATCTAACATATGCATCATTTCACATATTTACCTACTTGGGTTGAAAACATTTCAGATCTGATTTTTCACCAATTTTTAAGTGCCCAACATATTATTAAGTGTGGTCATCATATTATAAAATGGGTATCGTTGTTAGGTGCTGTCCGACTCATAGCAACTCTATGTACAACAGATGACACACTATTTTTGTGCTTCTCTGCTATTCATAGGGTTTTCAATGGCTGATTATTTTTTGGGAGTGGATCTCTAGGTCCTTCTCCCAAGCCTGCAGCACCTGGTGTTCCCAGGTCGTCTCCCATCCAAGGACTGACCAGGCCCGACCCTGCTTAGCTTCCAATATCTGAGGGGATTGGCTGCCACAGTGGTATGGTTGCAGACATTGTAATATAGACTATTTGCAAATAGTTTATTTTGGAGTTATCAATTTATCTAGGGAATGTGGGTAAAGTTTTGAAGAAAAATATTCTACTCAAAAACTAATAGGTATATATTTCTATTTCTCCAAATTTCTTCCTCATTCTAGCATGAGGAAATCTGGCATGTCTAGAAAACACTGGGTAGAAAAGTAATTTTATTTTCACTCCATTCTTTCACATGTCATCAATGTGATTAAACAGAAAGTGAGTTAAATAGCACAAGGAGCTCCTTAAAAATAATGTGAATGTTATACCCGTACTTATGTTGGGTACTGGAGCGAAACTGCATTTGTGGAAAAGTTGCTCATTTTTTTCTGCCCCATTATCATGAACTTAATGCTCCCTTGCGTGAGACCAGTTATTGAGAAAAAATGCAAATCTAGTTGAAAATATCTTTACCAAGGTTCATCACATTCATGACAAAGATGGGAGAATGCTGTTGGTCACATTTTTAAAATATTTTAATGCCATGAGAAGTTTCAAAGTATTTTCTGTCTGTCAATTTTCCTCATGAAAGGATAAATTTATATAATGAGAATACTCCACTATGGGTCGCATTTTTGTTTTAACTCATGGTCTGCAGACGTGATCAGATGATGAGTTTTTAAAATATCTTTTTGGAAAGGAAATGGGGAATTAGAATAAAGTAGCTTCAATTTTACTAAAGCACACATCTTTAAAAAATACAAAATAAAGGGTGTTAGATTGGAGGTGCGCCGTTCAGCTCCCAAGAGACAGAAAATAAGCGTACCAACCGTGAAACGAGCCCGTTTATTTTCTTTTTTGAGAGCAATGCGCAGAAAAACACATTAACCAAAGGGTCAGAATCTTCAGAGTCTATCCCGTTCCCTCTTGACAAATGAGTTAAGTGATTTCACAGCAGGAGAGAGGGATATTGATGACGAAAAATGTCATCAGTTACCAAATGAATTTTTCTCTGTCAGACATTTTCTCAGAATGAGATGCATGAAGACCTGTGACCTTTCTGTATTTTTCTTCTCTTTTCTCATTTTGCTAGATGCCTCCTGGGTTTGACCTTCCGGTCTGAATTTGATAGTCGTGGTTAACTGGATATGAAAGGAATCTGTGTCCCTTTCATGTTACATAGGGTTTTCAGTGGTGGATTCATTTTTGGGAGTGAGTTGCTGGGTCCATCTCCCAAGCCTACAGCAGCTGGTGTTCCCTGGCGGTCTCCCATCCAGGTACTGACCAGACCCGACCCTGCTTAGCTTCCGAGATCTGATGGGATCGGATGCCACAGGGCTACGGCTGCAGGCGAATCAAGGAGTGGAAGGTATTTTTAAAAGCTTAAATTCTTCTTCTTGATGCATTGTCCTACTCTACTTTCTCCACAAGCTAGGAACGTCCCTTTCCTTTCAGGACACATATTATGATTCAATTAATGTTTTTACCTTTTGACCCAGAACAGAACATACCGTGATAGTGAAGCAGGAAGGCTGCTTTTAAAACCCACTACTGACTAATACAATTTCCCCCAGTCTATTATGGATGTTATTGTACAAATCATGCCCAAATGAAGACATGGACGGTGAAGATGGAACTGATTAAAGAAATGTGTCATCTCCTTGCAGAAAGGAAAGCGTTGTTGGGAAAGTAGTTACCGGTGGTAATTTTGTGCTGAATTAACCTTCCCAGTGCATTTGCCTGAAGTCACATTTAGCTCAAATTATCCTCAGATCTGTTGTGACTGGATCTCTCTCTTAGGAACTCTTTCAAAGTCAGAGAGGAGGGGAGAATTCACATGCATGACTGGAAGTTTGTTGGCGCTAGCGTGAAAAGGAAGAGTTGAAATCTAGTGCAAATCTCTCTTCCGTGCTTTTGTGAAGAGTCAATGCACAAAATCCATTATGATCTTCCTAAGGTCTCGAAACGCAGGCCCCGAGCTCAGTAGCTGGTCTGTGTGCAAAATTGAGAGTTAAGCTGAGCTGGGATTTGAGATGGAGAACCCTCTAGGGGGCTGGGACCCATGTAGGGTAATATAGGGTGAGGGTGTCCTTGTTCAATGAAATTATTATTCCCTTAACAAGTGCTGAGTTCCTTTGCTGAGAAATTCTCATCTGCTGAATCACACAGACCGTCAAAACGTCCAGGCAACTGAGATTTTCAGAACCAGGTGAGAGTCAGAATCGTGTATACTTTTTCCATTACCAGGGCATCCAACTGGCCTCATAATGATTCCTAATGATAGGAATTTATTTCTAATAGTTCTTTGTTGGGGAGGCATCACCATCGGTCATGAGCTGTTGCTCCCTGCAGTGAGCTGAGCCCCAGGGTTGGAGACCTGCTGAGGGTTGGAGAGTCGGGTTTCACCAGAGTGCTGTGTCTCCTAGGAGCTACTCAGCCAGTCCCGGAGGACAGCTTGGAGGTTTATGCTCACAGCTCAAAGTGCTCAAATCTCAAAGGACAATGCCAACTCTGGGTGCTCTTCTAAAAGGTGGATTTTTATTGGTAGTTCTCTCATCTGTCTTCTTCAAAAGAGTTGAGGGACTGGACCCTGAGTGTCCTGTGCACTATGCTTATGTACCCTTCTTGGACCAATCAAAGACTGCCATGTAACATGGGGTGATCGGAGCTTAGCCTATCAGGTGAGGAATGCAAATGAAGCATTGGCTGGGTGACCAATCAGGAGATGTTCCTTAAGCGACCAATGGGGGGGTTGTTTGGTAATTGGAAATTAGCCAACCAGGTGTTGAGGGATAATTGGACACCAGAGCTGTCTTGGTGAGCTCAACGCCTAAAAGGCCCAGGATGTAGGGTAGAGGTTACTGGGGGCTAACAACTCTTTAGTCCTCCAAGTTGGCTAGATGGGCCTTGAGCTGGTCTGCCTCTCTAGGCCACATTCCTACAGTTATTCATTATTTCTAATAGCAGATCTCTCTACCCACCCACAGAGATCCTCTGGGATCTCTGTGGTAGTGAAATAATTGTCCCTGAAGGTATTTAAATTCCACCTGGGTAAACCCTCTTCACTCTGCTGCCAAGAAAACTCCCTTTGTGGAAGGAAGGTGGAGTGAATTATGTCTGAGATTCTTTGCAATTTTAGAATTCTCTAAATCTAGGCATTCAATATTGCAAACTACATTGTCACATTACGCTAATGATCGCCAACTTTTATGGATGGAAAATTGAGTCAAGCTAAAGCCCTTCCCCCACTGCACTCCAATGCTACTACACATGATGGCAGCAAAGCACGGACAGGAGAGAGATACACACATTATTAAATGTAACTATCTCATTCATATTACTTTATTTTGAAGGTAAGAATAGCAATTTTCTTAAGGCACAGCCGAGGGAATCTCAATCTTCCAACAGAATACATCTAGAGAAGAAAATAAGTTTCATAAAAGAGAAAGGATTTTATAAATCACTTGAGAGAAAACCAGATAATATCAGTATCATCCTAGACAGATGATAAGCAAGGAATTTTAGGTCAAAAGTCTCGTAGAAAGTAGGAAATGAATATAATAGTAGGCCTCATGGAAAATGCTTTGACTCTCGGAAATTTCTTATCAAGATTCATAGGAGGCAAAGGTCTAGCCAGACTACATAGTTATTGCTACCAAGGAAGGAATCACAAATAGATAGTTTTTCTGAATTCGTGTCTGTTGAGAATCTCATTTCTCACATCCCTTTCCTAAAGAATCTTCTCAGAGCTCCGACGCCAAGTGAGTCTCCAGCTTCCTTCCCATGAGTCATTGGTTGCTTCTTTGAAAACACTTATCGATCAGCCAGTTATGCATGGCTTCTGAGCTTGGGGACTTAACACCTCCTTTGATGGGGAAGCCAGTCCTGATAAGGATTTATGCAAAGTGCAATTAAACACAGCAATGAAAGACTCCTTCCCATCCAAACACAAGTGGCAATCTGATTGTTTAGTTAAAAACAGAAGGGGGTTTATGTCCTGCTGCCTGGGGGGAATTTTCTCTGCAGCAGATTATGCCTTGTGGAGTTGCTGCAAAATACCTGAGTAAGTAGTGGTTTGGGGTTGCCAGGGCAAACGTGGAAGATCTTACAGGGAATAATCTTTCTGTGTGCTCTTGAAATATTTTACTCCACGGGCATTCCTAAAGCTTAAAGGAAAAGGATGAGCCTGGGTGCCCATCTGTCCTGTACGTCAGCCAGCCATGCCTTCTCTTAGAGCCACTTTCTCCGCCACCGAGTCTCTTTTCTTCTGAGTGAGACTCTCTGACACCAACACTTTGCGCACAGGGCAGAAGGGCACGGGAATGAATTTGCTTCTTTCTGAATTCCTGCGACTTTTCTTAGCTGTGTCATCTCAGGATTTTATAAGAGAGATTTCATGTGTCATAAAGAAGGGAAATAAAGACAGGTCCCAGAACATAGTAAAGGAATTCCTTTCTCCTATCCTACCCCTGGACTGAGGTTTAACTCACTTGGTAGAGCACTGCTCTGCACTCTTTGAGGTCTTGGGTTCGATCCCCAGCATCGCATAAAATGGGAGAAGGATCTGGCAGCCCACTCCCAACACAATCAGCCACTGAGAACTCCATGAATATCAGAGAAATGTTGACACAGTGCTGGGCATGGCACAGGGTTAAGGAGTGTTTCCTTCTGTTGTTGATTGCGTCTCTATTCCCATTCACTTAACAACAACAAATCCCACTTCTACCTGCAGATTCATGGTTGAAGCATGTCCCAGCTCTTCCAGGGTTAGTTACAAAAATAAACAAGATAAAACTGAATGCAAAAACGTAAAACCACTTCCAACTCTGATTTTCATAGGGCTTTGCACATTTTTTTAAATAATTTTTGATGACTTGTAATTTTCGTAATGCAGCAATCAATGTCTCCTTTGGTAACTTTGGCTCTTCAAAGCAAAGCCAAAATCAATCAGTCACACTTCTGCTTAAATCCAGCTTGATCTCAGTTGTCTGAATTCCTCTGTCCATTTTGCGTTTTGCTCAATGTGTAGTAGAAATAAAGGCTCTTTGAAGAGTGCTACCTGCAAGCAATCACACCTCTCCCTGATGTGCCTGCGATTTGTTTCCAACACCTTTTTGTCTAATTGTTAGCATGCACCTACTTTGAAATTAACATGTTACATTAATTATAGGGGTTGGGAGGTGGGGAGGAATTTATCTAGTTGTCAGTTGTATGACAAATAAATTCTCTCTCCATTTTGCTATAAAATTAGTATTTTTGTCCTTGTTAAAGTCACAAGAAGTGCATAAATGTGAGACCTAAATTACATCCCAGCTTCTGTGGCATTTCACCTGTCTCCCCCCCACCATGATAAAATGGCCTCATTCTGTCAGATGTAGTTTTTGGTACCTTTTCCCACTAACAGCAGGCCAAATTTATCCTCCGACCGAGAGAGATCTTCCCTATATCTTCCACCACCGCCTACTGCATTTAGTGATGCGATGAGAAATTCACAGTGATAGGATATTTTATGGAAATAGTAAAAACGAAAAAAAAGGTGAAAATGATCCTACAGATTTTTCCTATAGTTTCTCTGGTGTAGGTTTTACTCCGAGGCATGCTTCCCCATGCACATTTTCAGCAATCAGATTTCACAAGCGATCTTTCCTGATAAGTGCTTTATACCACTGCTGATTTCTCAAAGAGCTCAGGTTGGCATTCTGGAAAATTCAGTGGAAGCTTGACATTTTCCTAAATGACAGGTCCTCTGCTCTAGCCATTGAGAGCACTTGAAAGGGGTCATTTCGACATTAAATTTTTATAAAGAGTTGCGACACTTTTATCTCCTTAAAAAGCATGTTGAAAAAGCATCCTTGAAGGGCATATGTAGATGTGACACTAAATCGTATAGACACCAATCTGTATTGGTTTTAAGGGTATTTATTTATTTGTAATCACAGAATAATGTGGGGTAATGTGAAACACCACTTCTCAGCGTTTAGCATAAATTGTTCATCACTGTACGACTTACAGGCAAAACACAGTATTGACATATTGTAATACACATCACACCCTCTTCATGAATTTTCATGACCTGGGATGCTCAGAAACAGAATATTTTTGTACAGAAGCCACAAAGGATGACCCAAAAAGTTAAGCCGTGTGAGTGGGAAATCAAAGTGATTAATTCACTAAGTGTTTATTAATATTTAAGCCAAGCCAATGCATGATTCAGCATCTTTCTCAAATTCAAAGTCTATTTCTGTCCTTCCCTACTGTGTATACCATTTCAAGACAGCAGGCTTTCATCTGTTGTTCTCTTGAGTAATCAAAGTCAAGTATATACCATGTCTTACTCTTCTAAGAGCTTCATTGTGCCCTTGTTACTGGATGCTATTTTGTTTTAAACCTCAGCAAAGAAATATTTAAGGTCATATATTTTCAGTTTCTATGTAGAAAATGATCAGTGTTCAATACTATATTTATGGATCCTGGGTCTTGGCTTGTTTTACTTTCCTGTTGCTGTTGGGTGCCATCAAATCAAATCCAACTCATAGTGACTCTATGTACAACAGGATGCAACTACCCAACTTGGGTACAACTACTCAATATTGTGCCATGCACAAGATCTTTTTGTGTTTGAGCCCGGTGTTGCAACCACTATGTCTGTTCTCATTTTGAGTGGTGTTATATCAGCAAAAACAAGTCCCAAGTGCTGTACTCCATAAGGTTGATTCTACCTTGAGGAGGCAGCTCTTCCCCATTCCTTGAATGTCTCCCAGCCTGGGTAGCTCATTTTCTGGCACCATATTTGACAGTGTTTGCCTGCTATTGATAGGATTTTCAATGGCTAATCATTTTGGGAGTGGGTTGCCAGATCCTTCCTTTAGCTGTAGCCTGTTATCCAATGGTACCCTGGCAGCCAGGAGACATTAAATTCTATTAAGTGAAAAAAGATGTTAGAACTGTCGTCTCAAGATATAGGGACCAAGAGCTGCCTCTTTTCTGTTGTTGTTGTTAGAGTTGGGGCAACACATAGAGAATGTTCCCTGACATTCAAACTGAGTCTGTGTAGCCACCTAATAAGTTTGCCTCTCAGGTGTCATTGTTACCTGAAGTTAAGTATTTACTTTGAAATGAGTTTTCTTCCTGCTGTGTCCTCACAGAATGGAAGGGGCAGGGAGCTCTCTGGGATTTCTTTTATAAGCACCCTAATCCCATTCGCAAGTCCCCAGCCTTATGACCTTATCAATTCCCAAAGCACCCACCTCCTAACACCTTCCCCTTGGGGGGAGGATTCCAATATTTGAGTTTTGGAGTGATGCCAACATGCAGTCCATAAAAGGAGATGTTATAAGAAACTATGACAGTCTATAAATCCTTCTACTCCTTGGATGAAGGCACACTCAAGTGTATTTTTCCATTTTACTTAATGCATATCTTTTATGTTTTTCTTCACCCCAAATGCAAACTTACATAATGGTAGTTAATTCTCTCACAGAATTTGTTTTTCTTTTTTTCATTCATTCATTCATTCTTTCTTTTTTCTTTCTTTCTTTCTTTCTTTTTTTTTTGTGGTACTAGGGGAGGAACCCAGGGCCTCACACTTGCATGCTGTGCAAGTGTTGGACCATTGAGCTGCCACCTCCCACCCATTTTTTTTTTACTTTTTGATACATGGTCTCGCTAAATTACACAGACTGCCTCTGGTTTTGAACTTGAGATCCTCCTGCCTCTGCCTCCTGAGCAGCTGGGATTACAGGCGTGCGCCACCGTGCCCTGCTGGTCAAAAGAATTTCTAATGCATTAGCTATCATCCACACAAGACACATCTCTTGCCCCAAAAGGAATAAAGAACTCTTTATTCTGAGCCAAATGTGAGCGGCATGGATTCAGGTTGCCATGAATGACCTGTACCACTGTGGAAGAAGTTACAGGAACTTTTATGGCCATAGAATAAAAGAAAATCAGTAATCAATGCATTTGTCAACTACATTGGTGGGGATACCAGGTAGGCAGCTTGCAACAAAGTGGGGAAATCTGTCCTATGGGTTTCAGATGCTATCCGATAATGTTCTGAGTATTAGGGGTTAATGGAAGGTGGCAATCTGCGAGGTAATAAACTCCAAAAGTTTTTCATAATAGTCTCAAGGCTAGACACAGAGGTTGATAACCAATGGCTATGAAGGGGGCTAAAGATAGCTTAAGCTCTTATTTTGAGACATTACATCTCTCCACAATCACTATGTCCTAGTCAGTCAGTCAGTCAGTCTGCAGAACCTTCAACACAGATGAGACTTCTTTAGAGAGCTTTAGTTCGCACAGTCAGTCTCATCTCTGACTTTCTGTCATCTTAGGTAAGCTAATGCTTTATAATTCTATCTTTTGAAGGTTAAAATGCATTCACTGACCCCAATCCTAACTATATCAAATGATGTAGGGAATGTGTATGAATACAGAGCTTTGATACCATAGCTTTAGATCATATTATAATCTATTTTTCTTTGAAAACATGTTATTGTTAAGTGCCATCAAGTAGGGTTCAACTCACGGTGACCCTCATAGGGCTTTCAATGGCTGATTGTTTTGGGAGTGGATTGCCACATCCTTCTCCTGGTTTTCTGATGCTGGGAATCGATTCCAGGTCCTCAGAGAGCATGGATTAGCGCTCTACCAACTGAGCTGTGAGAAGGACCTGGCAACCCACTCCCAAGGCAATCCCGAAACAGTCAGCCATTGAAAACCCTATGAGGGTCCCTATGAGTCAGATACCGACTCGACGGCACCTAACAACAACAACAACAACAACAGCAACTGAGCTAAACCCCAGCCTTTGAAAACTTATACATGTACTATAATATATTATCCTCTGGCTATATTTACCAAGACATTCTCTTAGGTTCCTGAAATCATAAATAGCACCAAACTCTGTTTATACTATGTTTTTTAAAAATGCGTACCTGTGATAATGCTTAATTCATAAATTAGACACTGTAAGAAATTAACAATATTCATTCTAAAACAGAGAAATTATTGTAATATATTGTAATAAAGGGCTGGGGTTTAGCTCAGTTGGTAAAGCCCTGCTTGCACTTTTTAGGGCCCGGGTTTGATCCCCAGCACCACAAAAAATGGGAGATGGATGTGGCAATCCACTCCTGAAGTAATCCCTAAACAATCAGCCACTGAGAACACTATGAGGGGTGCTATACACCTAATATCCTACGGCTGTACCACTGTGGCATCCAACCATTTCAGATCTCTCAACCTAAGCAGGGTCAGGTCTGGTTAGTCCTTGGATGGGAGACCATCTGGGAACACCAGGTGCTGTAGGCTTGGGAGACGGACCCGGCAACCCATTCCCAAAAATCAATCAGCCATTGAAAACTCTATGAATAGCAGAGAAGCACTGACAATAGTGTTTCCCCTGTTGTACATAGGGTCAGTATGAGTTGGACACAACTCGATGGCACCTAACAACAACAACAATGCACCTAACAACAGCAGCACTGTAATAAAGGCATTTGGACCTAATGATTATTTTATTTGTGGAATGTTTAATTTAATGTTTTCAGACCTGTGTTTATTGTTGCATAAGAAAACCACAGAATCGAAAAACACCTGTACTGGGGGCTTCTATACTTAATGTCACACTATTTGGATTGTTTAGTTACTAACACTGATGAGCTTTTGGACCATCACGTCTCAGAAAACTGTGACTTTCTTTAAAGTTCAACTGTAGTAGAAATCCGCCCGTATTTGCACCGCCTTGGAGCCCTTCAAAAGAACGTGCATTTTTATGTTGCAAGTCTTTCAGGTGATAAATCTCCCCCAAGATACCTCTGGGGTTCACAGAGGATGTAAAAATACGCTTAAAGTTTTCAATGACTCATATTTTTCAGTATCCATGGTGATACCGAACCCAACCTTAATAGGATTTCAAATTGACGTTGACATTTCAGTAAATCAGAATTAGCTTTTTCTTTTTAAGCTCCCATGTCCTATGTAAATGGCTGTCCTGACTTTTATAAAATTGAATGTTCCAGAAAATGTCATGGAACTTAATATAAAACAAGTTAACATTCTCATTTTTAGACCTTAAAGGGAGATGGTGTTGAAATATAGATTTTTTTTTTGAGACCCATCCAAACGGTGGTGGGTTTTCTATGTATGTGAATTTCAAAGTCAAGAACTTAGCATGTCTGTGCAGGTTAATCTATGTCTCTTGCAAATAAAATTGAAATTCAGAGGGAATAATTGTAATCTTTTAAAATAAGAACTGCTTTAAGGAATCAGCCTGTTAATAGAGTTACAATAGGTTCTTACAGATACCTACAAAACATTTTTATTTGCCTTAATACAAAGTCTGACAAAAGATCTGTTAAATTCTGAAAACAAGCCTCTTGTTATAAAAAATGACTATTCAAAAATTTAACCTATTTTCACTGTGAATATTCTACAGTGTTGTTGTACAATTATTTATAAAAAAGAACCCCTCCTATGCTGACATTTATTACCAATTGTAACAGTTTAACCATTTTCAGAAAAAAAGAAGCTTGGTAAATGTTATTGAAGGTTATAGAAGTCTTCACCGTGATGTACAAAATTCAAAACATTTTTCCTTTCTAGGACGGGAATCGGAGGTTGAACCCAGTGCTTTGTGTATGCTAGGCAAGTACTCTACCCCTGGGCCACATCCACAGCTCCATTTTTTATTTTATTTTATTTTATTTTACTTTGAGACAGGGTCTCACTAACTTGAACAAGGCTGCCTCTGGCCTTGAAGTAGCAATCCTCCTGCCTCAGCCTCCCCAGTCACTGGAATTGTAAGTGTTCACCATGGTACCTGGCAATATTCAAAACTTGACGCAACATTACCCTACATGAGAGCTAATTATTGGGACAGATTCAACTGGTCAACCTGGCTGGGAGGGAAAAGAAACTATATCATTTAAAGACGAAAAAGGATACCCATTTGTGCTTCTCAATTCTCCTCTGTCAGCTGCTTTACTGGAAATTACCCCCCAAATGAATTGTTGTTGTTGTTGTTGTTAGGTGCTGTCGAGTTGGTATTCGACTCATAGCGACCCTCATAGGGTTTTCAATGGCTGTTTCGGGATTGCCTTGGGAGTGGATTGCCAGGCCCTGCTCCCATTTTTGCGGTGCTGGGAATTGAACTCGGGGCCTCAGAGACTGCAGCGCAGCGCTCTACCCACTGAGCTAAATCCCAGCCCTGCCAAATGAATTAGTATTAATATTATTATCATTAGAATGAAGGGTACTGATTAATATACTAAATGGAAAAAAGGAAGAAATCAAGTTTCTCAGCACAAAATGGACCTTCATTTACTACAATGTGCAAGAGAACAGAAAAACGAAGATATACTTCTCTTTATTCTCAAAGTGGTGTATTCTTTGAGCTTTCCTGTAGTTGATTATTTTTATCATCCAAGATGGAATTATTGAGTGATTTCCTTTCAAATGTCACTTTAAAACACACCCATTCCTTATGATGTTCAAACAAGACAGGAATGTATAACACAGAGAAATTCCTCCCTTGGTATTTTCTGTGTATTTACTCCTGCCCTAGAATCACACACAGCTGTCCCTGCCACTCCTGTACTGGAGTTAGAATCCAGAGTCTCAGGCATGCACTATAAACCCTCCATGACTGAGCTGCACCCCAATGCCATTTTTACATTTTATTTTGAGTCAGGGTCTTTCAAATTTTCACAGGCCACCTTTGGCCTCAAATTTGTGATCCTTCTGCCTCTTTCTCCAGAATCACTGGAAACACAGTTGTATACCACCAACTGCAGTACCCTAGCAGACACCTGCACACGTGGAAATATTTATATGCATTGATTTCTTTTCTAATTGTGATCTTATTAATTGTCCAACTCTGCAACTTTGCTTAATTCTACCTCTTGGCAGGAAAGTTGATACAAGAAAATAGTTTTTAAATCATTGTGCAATTCCTAACTTAATGGATATCCCATCATTGATTACACTGTCTTGCAGATTGGGGGCCATTTGTGCTGCAGGGGAAAATCTGCAATGTGCTGCAGGGGAAAATCTATTTTTTTGCAGCTTTTTGCAGCTTTTTGATAAATAATTGGAAGCTGATTATAATGCAATAATTATAATGCAATATATAATGCAAAATATAATGCAATAATTTGCAGCTTTTTGATAAATAATTGGAAGCTGATTATAATGCAATCCTATCACCATCTCAAAAGACGTATTAGAATGTCGCTGCAATAAATTGGAAACACACTATCAATT
Organism: Pedetes capensis; assembly: GCA_007922755.1. Classification (NCBI taxonomy): domain Eukaryota; kingdom Metazoa; phylum Chordata; class Mammalia; order Rodentia; family Pedetidae; genus Pedetes; species Pedetes capensis. The sequence continues at coordinate 31,432 of VMDO01021022.1, forward strand.
AACTCATGTGTCCAAAGGTAACTCTTTTTGTTATTGGTGAAATGCAAATTACTATTTTTCATGTAGGATTGGCAATGCTCCGCAGCAAAAACCAAGCAATTAACATCTGCACCAAGAAACCAAGAAAAACATTCCTTAAGGGATTTGGATATAAGAAAGCTACCTCAATAATGAGGATGCCAAGCAAGATCTATTTGCTTTGAGCAACCTGTACTGGCCCTGATATGAAACACAGGACATAGACAAAGAGAATAGACTCTATGATGTTATGTATATGCCAATTATATTTGAAGGAGGATATATTTGTTGTGGGCTGGGATTTAGCTCAGTTGGTAGAGCGCTGTGCTGCAGTCTCTGAGGTCCCAAGTTCAATTCCCAGCACCGCAAAAATGGGAGAAGGGCCTGGCAATCCACTCCCAAGGCAATCCAGAAACAGTCAGCCATTGAAAACCCTATGAGGGTCACTGTGAGTCGATACCAACTCGACGGCACCTAACAACAACAACAACATATTTGTTGTAACGGCATGGTCCTGCAGCAAGAATGGTCAGGTAGTGGTCAGAATGTCTAAATCTTAGTTTTTATGTTGGCCACATCTTCATCAACAGAACTTCTCATAATTAGCACCTGAGGAGTGCATTTTCTTCTTTTTTTTTTCTGGTACTGGGGGTTGAACCCAGGGCCTCGCGCTTGCATGCCTTGCAAGTGCTGGACCACTGAGCGGCACCCCCAGCCCATTTTTTTTTTTTTATTTTTTGAGACAGGGTCTCACTAAGTTAGCACAGACTGACTCTGGTCTCTAACTTGCGATCCTCCTGCCTCTGCCTCCAGAGTCTCTGGGATTACAGGCATGCGCCACAGCACGTGGTGCTAGAAATGCCTTTTGTTCTTGAAATCGATTAAAGATTATATCATGATAAATGTCTGTGTGGTGTTTCACAATGGAGTTAAAGATATTCATGTGCTGTAGAGTGGCTCAAAGGTTTTGGGAGAAAATCTTCACCGTTGTATAATCAAGGTATAGAATTCCAGAGCCATTTGAAATTTGTCATGGTGTAGTGCCCACGGCATGAAGTCCCTGGAGTCTTACAGCCAACCTTTGACACTGGAGAATTTCTCTTTACCTGTGGTGTCTATTATTGTAAAGTGCCGTCCAGTCGAGCTCATAGCAATCCTTTGTACAACAGGCAAAACACTATTGCTAGTGCCGCTCTGCTATGGATAGGGCTTTCAATGGCAGATTGATTTTTGGGAGTGGGTTGCTGGGTCCCTCTCCCAAGCCTACAGCACCTGGTGCTCCCAGGTGGTATGGCTGCAGGCCTAAACATTTATAGGATTATTCATATGAACTATTTTATGTCTGCTGTTGTTGTTAGGTGCTGTTGAGTCCTGTCCAACTCCTAGTGATGCTCACAGGTTTTTCAATGGCTGACTGTTTCAGGATTGCCATGAGAGTGGGTTGCCACGTCCTTCTTCTCATTTTGCAGTGTTGGCAATCAAATTTGGGACATCAGAGACTGCAGAACAGCGCTCTGTCAACTGAGTCAAATTCCTGCCCTAATAACAACAACAACCACAATTTTATGTTTGCTATGTTGTTGTTGTTAGGTGCCATCGAGTCAAGTCTGACTCATAGCGACCCTATGTACAGTAGATCGAAACACTTGCCAATTCTATGCCAGGCACACGATCTTATTTATGTTTAAGCCCATTGTTGCACACACTGTGTCAATCCATCTGGTGGAGGGTTTTCCTTTTTTTCAGTGACCTGCCACTCTCCCAAACATGATGTCTTTCTCAAGTGATTGGTCCCCCCTGACCACATGTCTGAAATATGTAAGACGCAGTACAGCCATTCTTGGTTCCAAGGAGCACTCTGGCTGCACTTCTTCTAGGACAGATCTGTTGGTTCTTTGGCAGTCCATGGTATATTCAATATTCATCTCTAGCACCACAATTCAAAAGCATCAATTCTTTTTCTGTCTCCCTTGTTCAATGTCCAGCTTTCACAACCATATGATGCCACTGAAAACACCATGGCATGAGTCAGGCGCACATTATGTCTGCTACAGGAGTCTAATAAATGGCTACATGTGTGACAAGTTTAGAAGTAAGACTCACTAGATAGAATCTGGGTGAAGGAGAAGAATAAGTAGTTGTCACTCACCTCCTTCTTCTGGGGTTCCTGTAATCTACCAACATGAACCTCAAAACTGTACTTGAACAAAGCCAGCTTTGCAACTTCACCTTTATGGTTCAACCTGAGGTTGTCCCAGAGGCTGTACCTAATGAAACTCCGCCAAGTTATATAACTGTGATGGGCCTTCCACAACCTCGTTTCTGCTCAGGAAAGACTGCCTGTGTTTGCTGTAGGCAAATCTTAAATAAACCATGACCTGCCAAGAAGAGGAAGAAGATGGTATGAAGGGATAATTTAGCGAAAGAATAAGGCTGTGTGCAGTGTTGAGTGGGAGCCAACATGAAACAGATATTCGTGTTTCCTTACTAATTTTGGAGGACTAATTGCTATGGAAAACGTTTTTTTAGGTTATGCTAATAATGTACTGAGCATTCACTGTGGTCTGCAAAAGCTACACAACTAATGCATTTAGCATAGCTTTCCCATTCCATCCTTATTTGACATTAATCATGGCAAACTTCCACCACACCAAACATTCTAACCTAGGCATCCCATCCTATATGTTCTGTGCACAACCCACAACATAGCTCCTAAGATGTCACTTGACATCACCTAAACAGAAATTTGGCGGTATATTGTCTTAAGTAAGTAGATTCACTGTTCCTAATAGTTATGAAAACCACATCCGACTTTTCTCCTTCAACCTACAAGAGAAAAGATGCATGGAGGATGGGGTTGATTTAAACAGGCTCTGATAAATTTATTTATATACTCTTTTTCTTCTTTTGCTGCAGAGGTCTGCAAGAGTTTCAGAATGATTAGCCTTACCAAACCTGTGGGTGGATTTTGAACCCATTGTGTAGAAATGTTCAAGTTTTTCTTTCATTTCTCCCTGTCTTCCTCCATCAATGAACTCTGGATTTTAGGGGGATTATTAGCAAATCTTGTTAACTGCCTTCAATATGTTTATCAGGTGGAATATGCAGGCCTAGTCATACAGATTTTTCTCCTGGGAAAGAAGAAAATGCGGGTTGTTATATGAAATATTTTTAAATGGCTTTCTATCCTGTCATGGTGGCCCATGCTCAGAAGGTCAGCCACTTGGGAGGCTGAAGTGAGAGGAGTCTTTCGGCCCAGGCGTTGGAGATCAACAGCCAGTGTCAGAACCAGGAAGTCGAAAAGCAAACAAAACCCAAGTCACAGCAAAACAAACAAAAAGGGTCTCATTAGTTTAACATAATTAAGACCAGGAAAGGGCCACCTAAAAGGGACCTACTTGAAAATATTTTTGTTCTTAGTGCCATCCTGACTCACAGTATGAAACACTCCCTGACACTGTGTCCTGCCAGGCACTATGTCAGGGTTTCTCTGATATTTGTACGATGTTCAGTGGATGATGGTTTAGTGGGTGGACTGGCAGTTCCTTCTCCAATTTTTGAGGTGCTGGAGATGGGATCCAAGATCTCAGAGGGTGCAGAGCAGCACTCTACCAACTGAGCTAACCAGAAAAAAATGGCATAATATTTACTTTCCTCCCATAATAGAGAAAAAAGTTGCTGTTAAATCATTAGCATTTAAGATGAAACTCTAATTATGTTTATTTCACATTTCATGAAAGCTAAGTTGTACATGAAACTATCTGAAACTTCATAGAGAGCAAAGAGCTAGGTGCTCAGTCACTATTTGGTGTGGCTGGGGGAGTGTGTCATTAATAACTCGCCTACCTCTCTACTTGACAAGACTCAGTGGGGGAATTCTACTCTCAAATAAAATGCATGCCATACACCAGTCTCCACTAAACCTGCAATTCCATTTCCCTAGTAAGGTAGTCTTGCCTGCAGCTGTAGCCCTGTGCCATCCAATCCCTTCAGATCTCAGAAACTAAGCAGGGTCAGGCCTGGTTAGTACTTGGATGGGAGACCGCCTGGGAACACCAGGTGCTGTAGGCTTGGGAGAAGGACCCGGCAACCCCCTCCCCCCAAAATCAATCCACCACTGAAAACCCTATGAACAGCAGAGAAGCAGTAACAATAGTGTTTTGCCTGCTGTATACAGGGTTGCTATGAGTTGGATACCGACTCCACAGCACCTAACAACAACAACAAGTAAGGTAGTCTTGGCTAGGGTTTAGTTCACTTGGCAGAGGGCTGCTCTGCACTCTCTGGGGCCCTGGGTTCCATCCCCAATAATTCAAAAAATGGGACAAGGACCTGGTAGCCCACTCCTAGAAAATAATCACCCATGGAAAACCCAATGAGAGCTGCTTTGGGTGGGACCTGACTGGATGGCAGTCAACAACAACAACAACAACAACAACAACAACAACAACAACAACAGTAACTGTGGGTTACTCTCTGCCAGTGGACTCTCTCTGGCCACTGGCCACTGGTCAAGAGAAAGGGTCAGCTGCTGAAGACCCACTGGCTGGCGAGTGTTGCCTGAGAGCCACGCCACCCGGAAAGGAGACTTATAACCACAGGTACTCTGAGAAGCCTTGAGAAAGGCAGGCTCAGGGTATTACGCTCATGGCGGCTCCTTGCTGCTGGCTCCAAATGACAATGCTAACAGCTCAAAGGCTGTTCAACAGCTCTTTATTGCTCTCTTTTCTGGGTCGATGATGAGACCTTTTCTCTTTACATGGTAGATGGTGTGGTCCCTAAGTGCCCTGTGCACCATGCTTATATACCCTTCAGGGACCAATCAGAGACTGCCACGTATTAAAGGGTGATTGGCTCATGTGGGAGATGCAAATGGGGCATCGAAAGGGGAACCAATCATGGGCTGTTCC
>VMDO01021023.1:0-36226 GCA_007922755.1 Pedetes capensis
TTAGTTTCTTTCTTGCATTTTTATATACCTTACGATTTTCTTAAACACCTTGTGATTTCTCTTTCTTGCTATTAGCTTTCTTGAAATGTTTTATAACTAAATGCTCATTTCTGAACTTTAAGTGTAATCTTAATAACACTGTGTAACTTTGCAGAATTTTCACTGCAATTTCTTGATATATTTGTATTCAGATACAAGAGCAACTGTGTAATCAGTGCAGAATGACAATATCTATTGATGGGCAACCTTCCTTTTGGGATTGTGAATTGGAAGTAAGCAAAATGCTTTTCATCTACATAATTATTTCCTAAGTTGCTGAGAATTTTGTCCAAATGGAATATTTTAATAGTTTTATGCTTCAAAAAGATACATACGTTCCTATATTTTCCCCTGTTCTGGGCCAATTTGGAGAAATGAGTACTTATAGATAAATTTCCACTCTTTGGTAAGTTCTACATGTGTCTTCTCATACTCTAGTAAGAAATGGTTCACATAAAACTTTTTTTTTAACAACATAGCAAACTACATGTTTTAATGTTTTATAGATGTTTTTAATGTGACTCTAGAAAGAATGAAAGTCAAGACTAAGGGAAAGCTACGTTAGCCACCTTGAAAAGTGATCTTTATTATTCCCTTTCAAAAGAGGAATATTGAAGCTGAGACTGTAGAGAGAGTTTAAGTAAATTGATTAACAAAACTCTTTGCGTTCAAACTGGTACTATACATGGTACCTTTCTTATTAGATGTATGTATTATAGTAATAGAAATACCTACACACATTTATTTAAATTTAAACCAATAAAAAATGAGTCATCATGAAAGAAAAATCAATGACATTATCTATAAGCAGTCACATAATTAGGGGTATTTGAGTGATAGTTCCAAAAATTCTAGTAAGATGATAAGTGAGTGTCTTTTCAAAGAAAATATAGAAGCTAAATAATTTAACATATAGAAGATAAAAGATTTATGAAATGGATAACTGTGGTCAGAATCCTATCTTCATAATACTGTCCTAGAAAATATATGCAATATTTTAAATCCAAGATTTCAACTTCAGCAACTTAACCTATACGTATACTTACATATGGATGTGAATAAATATATATGAACAAAAATGTTCACTGTTGGAATATATATATATATATATATATATATATATATATATATATATATATGTGTGTGTGTGTGTGTGTGTGTGTGTGTGTGTGTGTGTGTGTGTGTGTGTGTGTGTGTTGTTGTTGTTGTTAGATGCCGTCGAGTCAAGTCTGACTCATAGCCACCCTATGTACAGCAGATCAAAACACTTCCCGATTTTGTGCCAGGCAAACGATCTTATTTATGTTTAAGCCCATTGTTGCAGACACTGTGTCAATCCACCTGGTAGAGGGTTTTTGTCTTTTCTGTTGACCTGCCACTCTCCCAAACATGATGTCCTTCTCCAGGGATTGATCTCTCCTGACTACATGTCTAAAATATGTAAGACGCAGTCTGGCCATTCTTGCTTCCAAGGAGCACTCTGCTTGTACTTCTGTTGGTTCTTTTGGCAGTCCATGGTATATTCAATAGACGTCTCCAGCACCACAATTCAAAAGCATCAATTCTTTTTCTGTCTCTCTTGTTCAATGTCCAGCTTTCACAACCATATGATGCCACTGAAACTACCATGGCATGAGTCAGATGCACCTTCATCTTCAATGTGACATCTTTGCTTTTCAATACTCTAAAGACATCTTTTGCCACAGCTTTTCCTAGAGCAATGTGTCTTTGATTTCTTGACTGCTGCTTCTGTGGGTGTTGATTATAGAGCCAAGCAAAGTAAAATCTTGGACAACCTCAATCTTTTCTCCATTTAATGTGAAGTTACGTGCTGACCCAGTGGGAAGGATTTTTGTTTTGTTGATGTTTAGTGGCAACCCATACTGAAGGCTATGATCTTTGATCTTCATCAGTAAATGTTCTAAATCCTCTTCAATATCAGCAAGCCATGTTGTGTCATGTGTGTAATGCACAGGTTGTTAATGAGTCTTCCTCCAATCTTGGTGCCACATTTTTCTCATAAAGTGCAGCTTCTTAGATTATTTGTTCAGCATATAAATTGAAGAGATATGGTCAAAATATACATCCTTGACATACACCTTTCTCAACTTTAAACCAGGTAGTGTTTCCTTTTTCTATTCAAACAACTGCCTCCTGGTTCATGTACATATTTCTCATGAGCACAATTAAGGTGTTCTGGTATTCCCATTTTCTGAAGTGTTATCCATAATTTGTTATGATCCACACAATCAAATGCCTTTGCATAGTCAATAAAACATAGGTAGACATCTTTCTGATATTCCCTGCTTTCAGCTAATATCCACCTGACATCAGCAATGATGTCCCTGGTTCCCCACCCTCTTCTGAATCACGCTTGATTTTCCAGTAATTCCCTGTCTATATACTGCTTCAGTCACTTCTGAATGATCTTTAGTAGAATTTTGCTGGTGTGTGATATTAATGATACTGTCCAATAGTTTGCACCCTTTTTTGGGAATAGGCACAAATATGGATCTCTTCCAGTCAGTTGGCCAAGTAGCTGTTTTACAAATCTGTTGGCATAAATATGTTAACACCTCCAGTGCTGCATCTGTTTGTTGAAACATCTCTATTGGTATCCCATCAATTCCTGGAGCCTTGTGTTTTGCCAGTTCTTTCAAGGCAGCTTCCACTTCATCCTTCAATACCATTGGTTCCTCTTCATATGCAACCCCTTGGAATGGTTGGTCATCTACCAATTCTTTCTTGTATAATGACTCTGTGTATTCTTCCCATCTTCTTTTGATGTTTCCTGTATCATTTAATATTTTCCCTGTAGAAACTTTTACTACTGCCACTCGAGGCTTGAATTTTTTCTTCACTTCCTTAAGCTTGAGAAACACAGAGCATGTTCTTCCCTTTTGGTTTTCTGCCTCCAGCTCCTTGCACATGTCAGTATAATATTTGTTTTTGTCTTCTCGAGGTGCCTTCTGAAATCTGCTGTTTAGTTCCTGAACTTCATCATGTCTTCCTTTTGCTTTAGCTGCTGGGCGTTCGAGGGCAAGATCCAGTGTCTCTTTTGCCATGTAATTTGGTCTTTTCTTTTTCTCTTGTCTTTTTAGGAACTTTTTGCTTCCTTCTTGAATGATATTTTTTATGTCATGCCACAACTCTTCTGGTCTCCTATCATTTGTGTCTAATGCATTAAACCTATTTTTGAGGTGGTCTCTGAACTCAGGTGGGATATACTCAAGGTCATACTGTGGCTCTCCTATACTTGTTCTAATTTTCTTCAGCTTCAGTTTGAACTTGCACATGAGAAGTTGATGATCTGATCCACAGTCAGCACCTGGTCTTGTTTTGACATTTTCTACAGAGCTTTTCCATCGTCTCTTTCCACATATGTAGTCACTTTGATTCCTGTATGTTCCATCTGGTGAAGTACATGCGTATAGTCTCTGTTTATGATGTTGAAAAAATGTATTTGCAATGAAAAAGTCATTGGTCTGACAAAATTCTATCATGCGATCTCCAGCTTCGTTTCTGTTACCAAGACCAAATTTTCCAACCACTGAGCCTTCTTCTTTGTTTCCAACCTTTACATTCCAGTCACCAGTGATTATCAGTATGTCTTGATTGCATGTTTGATCTATTTCAGATTGCAGAAGCTGATAAAAGTCTTCCCTTTCTTCATTTGTGGCCATAGTGGTGAGTGCATAAATTTGAATAATAGTCATATTAACTGGCCTTCCTTGGAGACATATGGAAATTATTCTATCACTGACAACATTGTATTTCATGACAGATATTGAAATGATTTTTTGATGATGAATGCAACCCCATTTGTCTTTAGTTTATCATTACCAGCATAGTAGACCATATGATTGTCTGACTCAAAATGGCCCATGCCGATCCATTTTAGCTCAATGATGCCTAGAATGTCAATGTTTATGCGCTCCATTTCTCTTTTAATGATTTCTAATTTGCCTAGATTCATACTACATACATTCCATGTTCCAATTATTAATGGATGTTTACAGTTGTTTCTCCTCATTTTGAGTTGTGCCACATCAGCAAGTTGAGCACCCTGGGGCTTTACTCCATTTCCGTCATCACGGTAGACTCTACTTGGAGGAGACAACTCTTCCCCAGTAGTCTTTTGAGTGCCTTCCAACCTGGGGGCCTCATTTTCCGGCACTATATCTGACAGTGTCTCTTTGCTATCCATAGGGTTTTCAATGGCTAGTTGTTTTGGGAGTGGCTTGCCAGGTCCTACTCCCTAGTCTGTCTTAGTCTGGAAGCTCAGCTGAAAACCTGTCCACCATGGGTAAACCTTGCTCATGTCCGAGGTTACAGTGACAGAGCTCTCAGCCTCATCGCAACATGCAAGCCCCCACAGTGCAGCAAACTGACAGACGTGTGAGGGTATATATGTATATAATGTCAAATTATCATAATTAACCTAAAAGTCTATCATCAGAAATGAGTTGAAATAAAGTATATATTCATATATTTTTATATTATGCAGCAATTGAGGAGAATAAGAAATTTACAAACTGATGTGGAAGGATCCTCAAGATTCACAGAGTGAAAAAAATTCAAGTTCTACATTAGGCATGTTGTTGTTCTTAGGTGTTGTTGAGTCGACCCTGGCTCATAGTGACCATAAATACAACAGAGCAAAACACTCCCCGGAACTGTGCCATGCCCAGCACTGTCAGTGCTTCTGTGCTATTCATAGGGTTTTCAATGGCTGATTGCTATCAAAATTGCATTGGGAGTGGATTACAACATCCTTCTCTCATTTTTGCGGTTCTAGGGATATAATGCATGGCCTCAGAAAACACAGACAAGCACTCTACCAACTGAGCTGAACCGCAGCCCCAAGTTAGCTATTTCAATAAGATATTTAGCACATATAAATTCAGAGATAATTTGTAGGAAAGTAATTCTCAAAAATAATTTTCTCTGGCAAGAGAAATAGGAAGTAAGATATGAAAGCCATATTTTATATTCATTGTATTCTTTTTGTTGTTATTTGGGAGTTGAATGCAAGGCTTCACAAATATTTTGCAACTGCTTTGCCACTGTGCTGCCTACAAGCCCATTTTTAGTTCTATTCTTTTGAGACATAGTCTCCCTAAGTTATGCAGGCTGCCTGCCTCTATTCTCAAACTCACAATTCTCCTGCCTCTGTTTCTCATGTCACTGGGATTATAGATGTGCATCACCACACGGGCTCATTGCATGTTTTTAAAAGTTGATATTTTTATCATCTGCATACATTTTTTTATCTGCAGATTATTTAAAGGTATTTAAAAACATATACCTGTGATGACAGTACAACTTGGTAAATGTGTGAAAACAATTTATTTTGTACATAAAAAAGGAAATTTTGTGATATTTGTTGTAATTTCAAAGGATGTAGTATTAAAATATTTATACATATCTCTATAATTTTCACTGATCATATTATGTTCAAAAGAATAATTATACAGCTACATTGGCATTTGTTGATGTTAGTTGCCATCGAATTGGGTCTGACTTATAGTGACCCTATCACAACGAACAAAACACTGTCCAATTCTGTGCCAGGCACAGGATCTATTTTATGTTATCTCACTGTTGCAGGAAATGAGTCATCCCATCTAGTTAAGAGTATTCCTTTTTTGCATTGACCTGCCACTCTCTGAAACTTTATGTCCTTCTCTAGAGATTGGTCCTTCCTGAAAACATGTCCAAAATATGTAAGACACAGTCTAGCCATTCTTGCTTCCAAGGAGCATACTGGTTGCACTTCTTTTAGCACAGACCTGTTGGTTTTTTGGCAGTCCATGTCATATTCAATAAATGTCTCCAGAATCATAATTAAAAAGCATCAATTCTTCTCCTGCATCCCTTATTCAATGTACAGCTTTCCATAGAAGGAGTCAAGCACACCCTAATCTTCAATGTAACATCTTGATTTTACAATGCTTCAAAGACATTTTAGCAACAGTTTCTCCCAGCACAATGCCTCTTTTGGTTTCTTGACTGCTGCTTCTGTGGGTGTTGATTGTAGAACAATGTAACACAAAATCTTACACAGCCTAAATATTTTCTCTATTTATCATGAAGTTACCTACTGGCCCAGTTGTATGGAGTTTTGTTTCATTGATGTTGAGGTTCAACCCATACTGAAGGCTGTGTATCTTTGATGTTCATCAGTAAATGCTTCAAATCTTCAATTTCAGCAAGCAATTTTGCATCATCTACATAACACAGGTTGTTAATGAGTCTCCAATCCAGATGCTATATTTTTCTTCATAAAGTCCAGGTTCTTGGATTAATTGCTCAGCACAGACATTGAAGAGTTATGGTGAAATGATATATCCCTGATGAATACTTTTCTTGATTTTAAACCAGGCAGTGTTTCCTTGTGTTTTTCAAAGGACTGTCTCCTGATCCATGCAAAGATTCTTCCCAAGTACAATTAAATGCTCTGATATTCCCATTCTTCCCAATGTTATCCATAATTCATTGTGAACCACTCAGTCAAATACCTTTGCCCAGTCAATAAAACATAGTTAGACATCTTCCTGGTATTCTATGCTTTTAGCTAATATTTGTCTGACCTCATTAATGATTCTCCTGTTTCCATGCCCTCTTCTAAATTTGTCTTGGTTTTTCAGCAGTTACCTGTCTCTATGCTTCTGTAATTGACTGGAATGATCTTTGCAAAATTTTATTTGTGTTTCATATTGATGATCTTGATAATTACAATATTCAATTGGAAGCCCTTTCTGGGGAATATGCATGTCAGTTGACCAGGTAGCTGCTTTCCAAATTTCTTGTCATAAACAAGTGAACACCTTCAATGCTACATCTGTTTGTTGAAACATCTTTATTGGTATTCCATTTCCTGGAGCCCAGAATTTTGCTAATTCCTTCAAGGCAGTTTTCACTTCATCCTTCTTTACCATTGGTTCCTGATCATGTGCAACCACTTGAAATGGCTGGTCATCCACCAATATTTTTTTATTTAATGACTTTGTGTGTTCTTTCCATTTTCTTTTTATGTTTCCTGCATCATTTAATATTTTCCCTGTAGAATCTTTCACTATTCCTACTCAGGGCTTGAATTTTTTCTTCAATTCCTTAAGCTTAAGAAAAACACAGCATGTTCTTCTCTTTTGGTTTTCTATCTCCAGCTCTTGATATATGTCATTATAATATTTGATTTTGTATTTGCGAGTTACCTTTTGAAAACTTTGTTTAGACTTTTAACTTCACCATGTCTTCCTTTCACATTAGCTTCTCAACATTCAAGGGTAAGCTTTACAGTCTCTTGTGATATATAACTTTATCTTTTCTTGTTTTCCTGTATTTGCAGTAACCTTTCTCTTTCCTCATGAAGATGTCTTTGATATCATGCCAAGACTTGTCTGATCTTAGATTATTAATGTCTAATGCATCAAATCTATTCTTGAGATAGTTTCTGAACTCAGGTGGATTATACTCATCATACCTAGGCTGTCATACACTTATTTTTATTTTCTTCAGTTTTAGTTTGAACCTGCATGTGAGCAGTTGATGGTATCTTCTACAATCAGCATTAGGTTTTGTTTTGACTTTTGAAATTGACCTTTTCCATCCTGTCTTTCCACAAATGTAGTCAAAGTGGTTCCTGTGTGTTGCATCTGGTGAATTCCATGTGTATAGTCACCATTTATGTTGGTGAAAAATGTGTGCAATGAAAAGGTCATTGGTCTGACAAAATTCTATCATTTGATCTCCAAAATCATTTCTGTCACTAAGGCCATATTTTCCAACTACTGAGCCTTCTTCATTTCCAACTTTTGGATTCCAGTCACCAGTAATTATCAATACATCCTGATTGCATGTTTGATCTATTTCAGATTGCAGAAGTTGGTAAAAAACCTTCCTTATCTTCATTTATGGCCTTAGTCATGAATGTGTAAATTTGAATAATAACTGGCCTTCTTTGTAGGTGTATGGATATCATTCTATCACTGACAGCATTGTACTTCAGGATAGATCTGGAGATATCCTTTTTGATGATGAATGCAACCCCATTTCTCTTTAATCTGTCATTCTCAGCATAGTAGACAACATGATTATCTGATTCAAAATGGCCCATGCCAATCGATTTTCGCTCACTAATGCATTGAATGTTGATGTTTATGCTCTCCATTTCTGTTTTGACAATTCCTAATTTTCTTAGATTCATACTATGAACTTTCCAAGTTCCAATTATTAATGGATGTGTACAGTTGTTCCTTCTTATTCTGAATTTTGCCACATTAGCAAATGGAGGTTAAAATAGACTCTTTCTATTTTGAGGAGGCAAATCTTCCCCAGGGGTCTTTTGAGTGCCTTGCAACCTGGAGTAGCCTCATTTTTCAGCACTATGTCCTACATTGATTCTCTTTTATTCATTGGGTTTTCAATGGCTAATTGTTTCAGAAGGGCTGGGCTTTAGCTCAGTTAGTAAAGTGCTGCTCCACACGCTCTGAAGATCTGAGTTCGATCCCCAGTACTGCAAAAATGATAGAAGGATGTGGCAATTCACTTCCAAAGTAATCTCGAAACAGTCAACCATTGAAAACCCTATGAGGGTCACTATGAGTCAGACATGACTCCATGGCAGGAGCTGGGATTTAGCTCAGTTGGTAGAGTGCCACTCTGCAGTCTCTGAGGTCCCAAGTTCGATCCCCAGCACAGCAAAAATGGGAGAAGGATGTGGCAACCCACTCCCAAGACAATCCCGAAACAATCTGCCATTGAAAACCCTATGAAGGTCACTATGAGTTGGACATGACTCAATGGCACCTAACAACAACAACAACAACCATTGTTTCAGAAGTGGAATTCTCCCTAGTCGGTCCTACTCTGGAAGCTCAGTTGAAACTGCCTCACCATGTAATACCAGTAGCACAGCTTTCAGCATCACAGCCACAATCAAACCCCTACAGTACAACAATCTGACAGATATGTTGGGGACATTGGCTTTTAGCTCTTGTCAATTCTGAGAGGCTGGATGAGTACAGATCAAATGGAGTTCTGAGTACTTTTTTCCCATAAGAAATAATGTAAATGTATTTATTCATTCCAGCAGTATACTGAATGGCCGATTCAGATACATGTATGCCACATACATACTTAGTAATAAGTTCTTTTTAAAATTTCAATTGTTCTCACTTTTTTCCTCTTCTTTCACTTTTCTCTGGTTTTTGTTGTTGTTGTTGTTGTTGTTTGTTTTTTGGTTTGTTTGCTTGCTTGTTTGATGGTGCTGATGGGTTCAATCCAGGGTGTTGTGCGTACTTTGCAAGTACTTTTGTGGAGACACACCCTCATCTGCCTTTTTATTTTTTATCTCGTGACAGAATTTCACTAAATTACATAGGCTACATCTTACTAAATTACACAGGCTGCCTCTGGACTTAACTTGCATTCTTCTTGCCTCTACTTCACATGTTGCTGGGATTATAGTAGTGGACCACCAAGCCCAGCTTTTCCTTCAATTAAAGCTAGTAAGTTTCTTAGATGCCATGATCACTGTATGGTACATGTATATGCATTGTTGTTGTTAGGTGTTGTCGAGTCGAGTCCAACTCATAGCAACCCTCATAGGGTTTTGAATGGCTGACTGTTTTGGGATTGCCATGTCCTTCTCCCATTTTGTGGTACTGGGAATCGAACTTAGGACCTCAGAGACTGCAGAGCAGTGCTCTACCAACTGAGCTAAATCCCAGCCCACATATATGTATATATACATTTAAAAATTTTTTAATGAAAATAAAAACCAAGATTGTGACTCTAGTGCCAGGACAGGTCTGATCCCCATCCCTGCTGCCTGCCACACTGCCATGCATGACTCCTCTGTATGAATTGAAATCCTCTAAACTTTGAACGCCTGCAGCTGTAGCCCTGTGGCATCCGATCCCGTCAGATCTCGGAAGCTAAGCAGGGGTCGGGCCTGGTTAGTACCTGGATAGGAGACCATCTGGGAACACCAGAAGCTGTAGTCTTGGGAGAAGGACCTGGCAACCCCCTCCCAAAAATTAATCTGCCATTGAAAACCCTATGAACAGCAGAGAAGCACTGACAATAGTGTTTCCCCTGTTGCACAGAGGGTCGCCATGAGTCGGATATCGATTTGACGGCACCTAACAACAACAACAACAAACTTTGAACACCAATACGTCTTTCCTCCCATAAGTTTGTATCTGTCAGGTATTTTGCCACAGCAATGTACCAGCTAACATAATTACCAATTATAAAAATAAAATACTGAATGCCTTCTATGTGAAAACTTCTGATGAAGGCAATATACAAATGTAATTTAATTTGCTTCCAGTTTAGGTATACAGATATTATTATCCATTTAGAGATGAGGTAATGTAAAGAAATTGAGTTATTTATCATCTACAATATAGTTGCATCATACTTTGTATTATTTTTTATTGGTTGTATATGATTCCATGCTAAGCTAGTACAAAGGGACTTGGTGAAGATAAGCAAAGAGAAATTTGAAACAAACAAGGAATAAAATCTAATATGTTGCATGAAAAAGAAACAATATAAGCAACGATTAACTCCTAATCTTGCATAGGAAATATTTATACTAAAAAGTTGTTTGATGTTTATCTGAAATTCAAATTATGCTAAACAGTTATCCATTGTTTATCAGAAATTCAAGTTGAACTAAATCCTCTGTTTGCTTGTTGGTTTACTAACTCTAAAAATCCTAAGGTTTAACATAAATACACACACAGTCTTAGAGGAGAAATCTAGAGAGAAAAAGAGGACCATTGTGTTCCCAATCATAACTGGGATTGTAGCCATTTTAAACATAGTATAAAACTAGATGAAAGGATTAAGTAGCTATGAGTATCCACTTGTGTGGTGGGTTTGCTTCCCGAAGCTGTTAAGTGCTTGAACTTTTGGAGAAGTTGAAGCAGAAAAGAGGTTGTGTGACTAAGAGTAGAATGATTCAAGCGTTCCAATTATGCTCAAATTTTTTAGTTCAATAGTAGAAAGTCAAAATACTCCCCCAAGAGGGAGATTTCTGGATTAGAAATGTATCCAGAAGAAAACATTTTCTGAATCATTTTTTCATGACCTTCTAAATAAAGAGAAGAGAATAAAGAGAAGTATTAATATGCACTGAAATATATATTTGGGAAAAATGAGGAAAAGAAAGAGCAGAAACAATCAATTATTTTAATTTAAACACATGAATAAGAAAATGTTTCCCAGGAAAAAAAGTTACTAAACCACAGGATATTTTGAGGAAATGTGGAAAGGTATCAGGTAAATGTTTTTCTGGTTAGAAATAGCTAAGTTGATCTTACTGAGTAAATAACATTGTGGTTTGAATGTAAAATTTTCCCCCTAGCCTCTTGCATTGGGGATTTCATTGTCAGCTGATAGGCCCTTTTGGAAGTGATTGGATCTAGAGGGCTGTGCCTTTTTTTTTTTTCAGTACTAGGAGGTTGAACCCAGGGCCTCACACATGCTAGGCAGGTGCTCTACCACAGAGCTGCACTACCAGTCCCACTTTTATTTTTATTTTTGTTTTTAATTTTACTTTGAGACACAGTCTTTCTAAGTTGTGCTGATGTCTCTGTCCTAAAACTCCTTCTGCCTCTGTCTTTCAAGTAGCTGAGACTACAGGCATGTAGCACAACCCACCGTACCCAGATTGGAAGGCTCTGACTTAATCAATGGAATAATGCTTCGATAGATTTTTAACTTGATAGCATTATTGGGAGGCAGTAAAAATATGGAAATGAATTCTAGTTGAAGTAAGTTGGTGACTAGCATCATTTCCTTGGGGCTATATCTTAGCCTGGCCTTTTTTATAATCTTTTTCTTTGCTTCTTGATTACCATGATGTGAACTCTTCTGCTTCACCATGCCCTCCCTGCCATGATGGACTGTAGCCTCTGAAATTGTGAGCTAAAATGAATTTTTCCTTCTTTCAGTTCTTTATGTCAGATATTAGTCACAGCAGTAAAAAGTCTGACTAATACAGATAATTACTACCACAGAAGTAGTTTTGTTGCTCTAACTGACATGACCATCTAATTCTCACGCCTTAGAAACTGGTTGGTGGGAGGAATTTGGAAGGGATTAATGATGTGGGCTAGAAAAATTCTAGAATTCTTAATAAGAGCTTAATAAGTGATTCCAGTGACAGCATAAAACAAAATACTGGCAGGAATGTGGAGAGTGAAGGTCACACTCAGGAAGTTTCAAGGGAAATGAGGACTCTGTTGGCAATTAGACAGACATTCATGTCACATTCTGGAAAAAAATTATCTCTATTTTGTCTGTGTTCTGAAGCTCTGTGTGAGGCTGAATTCCAAAGTAATGGACTAATTAATTTGGAGGAGAAAATTTCAAGACATCATAGCATTCAGTCTATGGCATTGTTATTGACAGTTACTTTTAGCCAGGCTTACAGTGAGAGTAGGGAGCAAAAAGTAGAGGGAGATGATGTATAAAACATGCAGCTTGATGAGGAAGGTAGCACTTTTAAAGTTTTAAACAGGAAGACATGACTTTTAAAGAGATTATCACCACCAAAAAGAAATAAATTACTTTGCAAGATGGAGATAAGAAAGTTGACTTGAGGACATCTTGGGAATTGGCTGTACCTCACCCATTGTGCAATCAAGTTTTTTAAGGCTTTAACTCATTTGAAAGATTTCATTTTCAGAAGAGAGCATCCAGATCCCCTGCATACACAGGGCAACCTAGAAAAGTGACTTTTCCTGGGTTTGCTCACCTAGGTTCTTAGAGGCCACTGAAGCTATGGTAGCCAAGTGGGCAGATCTTGACTTTGTCTATTTAATGCAGATTTTAAAGGTATGCACAACCCTAAACAAGAGTTTAGAGGTCATGGAGGCTTCCACAAGGATTTCAAAGAAGGTATTGTTTCAGGGTTAGGATCCATCCAGGCAGCCCTGAGGGGAGCAATGTGTGAAACAATGGGAGTGAAGCCTCAGCTCTAATGGATATCCCAGGATGTTGGAGATTCTAGAAAGATGGAATGTCTGCTGAGGGAAGCACAGGCAATGAGTGAAGCCAGCCTGAGAGAAAGGGCAGGTGAACTACAAAGAGCAAGGTGATAGGGGCAGAGCTGTCCTAGTCTGGAAGAGCTCAGAGCATGACACCACATTACTTGGATGCTGAATATGCAGTTTAGGATTTAATATTTTCCATGCTGGGTTTCATTCTTAGTTTGGTCCTATTCCTCCTTCTTCACCTCCACTTCCCCCTTTTGGAATAGGATTGTTTACTTTGTGCCACTGTGTCTTGAAAGTACATAACTAAATTTTGATTTTACAGAGGGTCACAACTAAGAGTTTACTTTGAGTACTAGAGTACACTTGAACTTGGATTTTTGACCAATGCTGGAACTGTTAAGATTATGGGGACTTTTGAACATGGACTAATGCATTTTTCCTTGTGAAATGTACATGAACCTTTGGGTGGCTACAAGCAGAATGTAATACTTTGAATATGAAATGTCCTCCATAGACTCATGTATTGAGGATTTGGTTGCAGCTAATCAGCTTTTGAAAAGTGATTGGATCTTGGGGGCTCTGAATTAGTAGATTAATTCCTTGATGGATTCATAATATGACGTTATTATTGGGAGGCAGTGAAGCATTTGAAGTGATGCTTAGTTGAAAAACGTATGTCACTGTTAGTAAATATTTGGGGCTATATCTTGCCCTAGCCCCTGCTTATAATCTTTTTCTGTGCTTCTCAGCTGCTAGAATGTGAATTGCTCTGTTCTTTCAGGTTTTACTCACCATGATGGACTATAAATTCTGAAATCTTGAACCAAAATGAATCTTTCTTCTTTTAGTTGATTCTGTCAAGTGTTTGGTCATAGCAATGAAAAAGTCAAAGGAATAAAGGTAGTATCTTGTTCCATAAAATCAAAAAATCAAATCCTGTTAATGTAATCTTTCTCTCTGACAAGGTTTCAGGGTGTGTGTGTGTGTGTGTGTGTGTGTGTTACACTCACCTCCTGCATGTACATGTGTACACACTTGTAAGCAATCATGTGAATGTTTCAGGTTGGATAAATATAAGTTTTGTAAAATTATAAACTCTATAGACCCTCTGCTAGGATTTTAAAGAAAGAATTTCCATGCAAAACTAGCAATATTACTCTAAACTACAGATCTCCTTCATATTCTAAAAACATTTTTAAATGAGAATATATTGAAGACCTTCAGAGGAATCACCCTTTGTTTTGCAATGAAAGAAAATCTTCAAGGTTACCACCCTTGCTGCAAAATATCACAGACTCTGTGAAATAAGAAAGTCAATATGTTTTAGACAAACAAAAGAGAGAACTATATAGCAAATGAACAGGAAACCAGGAAACAAGGAATGAGGAAAACAGCAGGAGGTTGCTTGTCGAGCCCAGTGAACTTTCTCTATTCCGAATACACTGATCACTGAAAAAAATATTTCTTTAATTCTTCAGGTTTCCATATACAGGTAAGGATTTTCTCTCTTCTGTTTTCCATTTAACTTTTTTAATATTCCCCATTGGGGTTATTATGCTTGAAATTCAACTTAAAGTAGCTAAATAGGAGAAAATCAGTATCTTGAAGTTTTTCCTAATACTATGTATAAAACTCTCCAAGAACTGTAAGTGTTCTTCCCCTAATAAGTAATACTATATGCACCAAGGGAAATGAGACAGAGCTTAGAGTGAGTCTTACAGCCTATTAAACATTTAGTAAGTAATAAGGATCCATCAAAGTGTAGACTAATTTTTATATATTGCAACTGCACACTGTCATTTCCCAACTTGAGCTACAGAAGTGAGAAGGAGGAAAGGCATTGTGACATCAAATATAAAGGGACTAGGAAAAGCTGATTGATTGTATATTTCATTTGTTTATATGAACTTTCAAGGACTGAGTCATGGATACAGACAGCTTTGTGCCCTTGTCTATCTATAGTTGTTGCTGTCCCAATATCCACTTTCTTCTCTTTACCTGTATTAAACTGAGGTATTCAGAAATTAAGTGAATGGAAATGTGATTGACAGTAACTATAATTCTGACTAATTTATGAGATCAACTTGAACTAGCATCAAGAAAATCACTTTGGGTATATGCAATTTAACATCTTTAATTTCCAGTTCCTTCATATACAAAATGAAATTTACAATAGTACTAAACTCATAAAGGGAAGAAAATTCACATAAATATGCTTTTTGTTGATCAATAGCAAGAAAATGGAAAATCTAGAACTTTGAGATTAAAAACCTTTTATAAATGTATTGCTTATTCTCTTTATAGTTTCATCTATATGCTAAAAAAACAAAGAAACTTAAAATTCATATTATAAACATAATTTTATTTTTTAGAAATAGATTTTATACACTTAAAGGGAAATGATATTCCAGGGTATAAATAAATGTTTTATTTTCTTTTCAAGCAGTTTAATCAATTGTTCATTAGGGATCTAGTGTTTAAAAGAATAGGTCATGCACAAATGTTTTTCTTTCCATTTCCCAAAAAAGAATAAAAATTGAGGTTCACTTAAGATGATAATAAAAAGCACACTTCTAGACTGGCTTCAGCTTTAGAATTTCAAAAACAATTAAAATCACTGAATATTAATAAAATGACTGTGATTTCTTGAAAGATCTTTACCTTCCTGAAATTGGAAAGAGTCACTTAGTAAATAGTTTTTTAGACATTCTCTTAAAAGTAATTTTCCCCTTAGGAATAAAAGGAAAAATTGTTTTTTACTTAAAGAAAAATATTAAAATAATCACTCAAATATATTTTCTAAATTTAATTGTTTTTAGAGTTTGACAATGTGTTTCCAAATTAACTCTTTATTTTCTAAATTTACACAATCATTTTCAGGCCTTTTGAAATTTCCAAAAGAATTCACTTTGGTCATTTACCCAGAATAATTCCAATAGATATTGAACAGGGATTCCTGACAAATATACTTAGATATGAAGCATCTTGTAACATAATTGACAGATTCTCATACATACAGTAGAACTTGAGAAGGTATATGTTGTTTTCTGGAACTGCAGAAAAGGAGTTTAAAATATGCACTAAACTAGTCTAGTAATTTTCTTTATAGTCATATAAAATAATAGATTAATAAATTGGTTCATGAATGACCACTAAAATTGTATCCTATCTACAGGAATAAATAAAATTAAAGTTGTAATGTTTTTATTTGTTTATTTATTTTTTGTCACCATGTCCTGGGAGTAACTGTAGAAAATTCTCACTTTTTAAAAAACAGTTGTACTTGTCCCTTTTCAGTGATTGTGTTTGAAATGTAAAATATTTTAAAAGAATCAAAAAAAATGAAATTCTTATTTATTTGATGTAGTTTTATGATTTATACTATCCTAAATCCTAATAGTGCTTATCTATTATGGAGATAACAAAATGACTCCACTAACATTAAACTCATGCCAGATGTCTTTACGTAGTTTTCACACAAAGCAAAAGTCATTATTCCTTTGTTGATAAATGAATCTTCAAACACAAGAAAAGTCCTACCTCCATCTGCACTTAAAAAAATAAATTGTGATTTTTTAAATGTGTGTATATTTTTATATAGTTGTTATTTGGTGCCCTCTGATTCATAGCAGCTCTCATGGGATTTTCAATGGCTGATGGTTCCTAGATTATTTCAGGAGTGGATTGCCATGTCCTGTAGTTTTTGTGGTTCTGGGGAATGAACCCAGGGCCGCATAGAGTGCAGAGCAGCACTCTCCCAAGAGTACTAAAAATATAAATTCAATCTTTTCAATAAACAGAGGGAAAGAAAGACACATATGCAAAGCAGGAAATTCTAGTTTTCATAAAAGATTTGGAGGTAGAAAAAGAAAAAGCTATATACCTTTGTGCCTCCAGGCAACAAAAGCTTCATATAGTCAATGTGCCTGGAAAAATGTGTGCGTTGGCTGTACATTTTGACTGACAGTATAGAACTTCAACATTGTTATAAGCTCAAGTAGCAAGTTTAGGTGATTGTAGATATAGACACATGCATGAAGAATTAGGAAGCAGCAATAAATTTATATTCTTAATTTTTTATTCAGTGGCTTTTTAAATGTGGCAATTGGACCACCTGGATGAAAATTTTCAGGGATAAAGTTCCAGAAACAAACAGAAAAATTATATTTGTTCTCTAACATACTATAAAGAAGCCGCAAATGGATACTGTGGAGAAAGGTGGTCAAGGAGACATAAAAAAAGAGACAAATTATATAATCATAAGAAATCTCCTTCAATAATTAGCAGATCATTTTTACTTGAAAATTGTTACTTGTGAAAATAAAATCTCTTTATCTTAGGGAAAAATTCAATCAGGGGCTGAAGTCCCCATTGCCTGAGCAGAAGTCACATACACCTGGTCTCTGTCCCAGTGCTTGATATTATCTATAAGTGAGTGACAGAAAAGTCCAGAGCTAACAAAGGCTCATTCTGTTCTTGTCAGGAAGCTCTGGTATATCTTTCTTATTAGAAGAACCCAGGAGTTTTCTCTTTGGAAGTAGAGTCCTGGAGTAGGTAATAGATTTTTCTGTTTTAACCATTTACATTCCTGAATCCAAGCAGATCTCTCCTTATCATGGCAATGCCTGCCCCCTTTTGGCCAAAAACCAGTAATTTAATTTACATTGAGAAAACAAAACATAATGGATTCTCTCCATATTTTTCTGTGTTAAATTTTCCAGTGGGCAGTTCTCAGAGTAAAGAGTAAAATTAATTATCATGATACAGAATTCCTTTCCCAAGGGGATTCCTACCTTGAAAAAAGACTGTGGAGCTAGAATATGACTATAATTTCAGGACAAAACAAAAGAAAAAGACTTTGTTCAAAGTAGTTCAAGTTTAAATATGCATGTTATCAGTTATCACAGATTTATCTTCTTCCTGCAATCAAATGATTATAATAATAACAAGAATAAGAATCATAAGGTTAAATAAGTTTACAAGTTGAATACCAACCCTATAAAAGTATATTCATTTAAAAACTGATTTTACATATTTTGTAATTCTTGAAAACATTACAAATTATTGATGCTTGAAAAGAAAATAAAACATTCATTTTGCATCAGTTGTTAATTTATTACTGGATCCTTATATAGTGATCAGGGAATACTGTTTTGTAAAAGATCCGGCATAGACTATGAAGAACAAGAAATACCCAAGGGCAAAAATAGCTGATTCAATCATGAATGTGAATAATCAAGAAATGTCAAAAAATCTGAAGTTTCTGCAGAAAAATAGAATGATTTTAAAAAGTGTCAGGTTGGTGAAATGCTTACCTTTGATTCTGTGATTAGGAATGAGAATTAGGATGCAGTTCCTATTACAGGAGGAAAAAAAAAATAGAGCTTCTTGACTTTGGCCTGAAAATGTGATTATTTAATCAAGAAAGACATTGGATTCACTTGCACATTTGACAGTTTACTGAGTAGCTTACATAGAGAGTTGATGGCATATCATTTATTTGGGAGATTGAATGAAAAAGAAATGATTAATTAAAAATTACTGGAAAAAAATCTACAACTTTTAACAAAACCATATTTTTTTCATTTTAATAATTTATTTAATCAGCTCAAGTAAACATAAAGGGACATTATCTTGAGTCTTTCTGCATCGCAAAAACCCATTCTGAGAGCTCCTGGTTTTAGTTTTCCGGTGTTTATATGAAATTCCGATTTTTATTTATTTGACAGCATTGTCCCTCATCCCAAATTAACCAGACACACACACACACACACACACACACACACACACACACACACACACACACACACTTTCCTGTTCACACAAACCTACATGAAGAAATAATCTGTCTCGTAGGAACTGGACTATCTCATTCTACTTTGTAAAGAGTAAGGCTGTTGGAGCTGCTGAAGATGATAATAATATTGCCCTTAAAAGTTCTGCTCCACTTGACTAAACTTCCTGATGCTAATGTTTCTTCTTGACTCTTGGCCCTGATCCTCACTTTCTTAAAGGATTTCCCATTAGAAAATGTGGAATTATAATTTCTTTTTCTTCATTTTGTGACAGAAACCTTTAAAAACTTCTCCTTTGGGTTTTAAAATCCAGAGATAGGTCTCTCACAAGGATCCAAAAGATCATTAAGGAACACAGCATCTTTACACTTCCATGTCTGGGGAAGCAAAGACCCTGACTTCAGAGTGCCTTGGTTCAAGTTGTGAAGCTATAAACATGTTCTAAAGATAAAAGAAACTTGGCTTTTCCTTTAGGCAAGGCCAATTAGGAAAAATAGGTGCCTAAAATTGCTCCATTCCTATTTTTAAATTGTACCTGACTTTTATTTTAGTTGTGTTTTTGTCTTTCTCTCCTAAAGCAACAACCAGAATAAAGTTTTGCTTTGTCTCTTTATTTTTGCTAGAGTCTTGTTTGCTAGGATGGAACCAAATTTATGGTATTATGGAACCAAATTTATGGTATTATGGTATTATGGTATTATGGTATTGGTATTTGGTAATACCAAATTTATGGTATTATCAACAAAGGAATAATACCAAATTATGGTATTATGGTATTATTTTGTGGAATGTGGGATAACAGTGCAATTTTTGTTGAAATTCTCATTCAATAATCTATTCTGAAACTCTTTCAATACATATCTAGGGGATTTTTCTTAGCCTTTATCCCTTTTTGAGTTTATTCTCCCATGTGGACCAAGATTAAGATGTGAGCATGTAAGAAGGCCTGCAGCTGTACCATTGTGGCATCTGATCCCATCAGATCTCAGAAGCTAAGCAGGACTGGTCCTGGTTAGTACTTGGATAGGAGACTACCTGGGAACACCAGGTGTTGTAGGCTTGGGAAAAGGACCCAGCACCCACTCCCAAGAACCAATCTGCCAGTGAAAACCCTATGAATAGCAGAGAAGCATGACAGTAGTGTTTCATCTGTTGTACAGAGGGTCCCTATGAGTTAGACACTGATTCGAGGGACCTAACAACAACATACAAGAAGAGTTTTTAAATTTCTTTGTTCCATCAATATCTTTAACAATCTCTTGCAACCCATAAACTTCTTGGAAATAAAATAAAATACATTTATATTCATAAAAACACATAATAAAAAGGATACCAATTTATATTAAAATATAATTGTCAAAATACTTAAGGATTATGAGTGTGATATTTTTGCTTTTTAAATACAGTACTAAGGTCCTGTAGCTGATTTCTTATCAGCAATAGTGTCAAAGTAGTGCTAAATGATATTTTAGGACATTTGGTTTAGCTCAGTTGGTAGAGAGCTGCTTAGCTCTGAGGACCTGAGTTTGATCCCCAGCACTGCAAAAACAGAAGCACAGGATAATCCACTCCTGAAGAAATCCCAAAGTAATCAGCTATTGAAAACCCTGAGTCAAACCAAACTTGATGGCATCTCACAATAACAATAACAGCAAGGTAAAAAAAGAACAAAATATTTAATCTTTATTGGTAAATATCAACAGATTGGTAATACAGCTATAGGTTTTTCATGTATATTCATAATTTAAGGAAGTGAAATTTTCACTGGTGATTAGTGGGGGGAAAAGTGTACTTTTTTTCCTATTCATGTACATGAATGCATGGCCTAAAAAAAAAAAGGTCCAGAAAATTGATTTAATGCTAAACTAACTATGCCAGAATGGCCCATTCTTGTTTCTAATCATTAATGAATTTGTGCAGGGGACTGCAGCTGAATCCCTATATAAATAAATAATAAATAATCTTATATTTTCCTTATAAAAGTAAAGCAATGCAAGCCACCAGCGGTGGCTCACACCTATAATCCCAGCATTTTGGAGGTGAGGCAGGAGGATTGCAAGTTCAAGACCAGAGGCAGTCTGTGTCATTTAGTGAGACCCTGTCTCAAAAAGTAAAAACATGGGCTGGGGGTGCATCTTAGTGGTCCAGCACTTACAAAGCATGCAAGTGCGTGGCCCTGGGTTCAACCAACACATCTTTACTTTTACTGACCTCTAGCCACATAAGAGTAAAATGTTTATTCATCTAACTATACTAAACTCAAATACTTTAGGGACCAGCTGGTTACTTTCAGTGGAATCTTTGTAGTGTGAGCCTGAGTCCCCAAGAAAGAGAATGACATAATAATTGTAGAGATAGCCGGGATCGGTGGCACATGCCTGTAATCCCAGCAGTTCCAGAGGCGGAGGCAGGAGGATTGCAAGTTCGAGAGCAGAGGCGGTCTGTGTAATTTAGCAAGACCCTGTCTCAACAAGTAAAAAAATGGGCTGGAGATGCAGCTCAGTGGTCCAGCACTTGTAAAGCACACAAGCAGGAGGCCCTGGGTTCAACCCACAGTAACACACACACACACACACACACACACACACACATACACACACACACACACACACACCCCATTGTGGAGATACTGCAGGGATCACTCAGGAAGTGTTTTTTAACCTCTTGAATACATGAACTTTGATTAAAACTCCTCCTATAACAGTGTATAAAGCTAAATTTGTTTACCTATAAAAATAACTTCACACATGTCAAATGCTGTCTGCTTTGCAGTCTCCATGTTTATAGGTTTCTGTAATAGTACTTTTGAAGAGAATTTATACACTCTATACCTGTATCGGGCTGGGATTTAGCTCAGTTGTTAGGGTGCCATTCTGCAGTCTCTGAGGTCCCAAGTACGATTCCTAGCACCACGAAAACGGGAGAAGGATGTGGCAACCCACTCCTGAGGCAATCCTGAAACAATCAGCCATTGAAAACCCTATCAGGGTCGCTATGAGTCGGACATGACTTGACGGCACCTAACAACAACAACATACATGTATCACATTATCACACTGGGACTCATTAATACATCCAATTATCAAATGTCAGTTAAAACTTTTAAAATGTAGTAAAAAGAGAAACAGAATTACAATTAAACTCTGTACCTAAGAAAGAAGTAATATTTTTATAACCTCTTCTGACTGATTATACTCATTATATTTCATCTTGTATCAGATAGCCAGGAATTAAAAAAAAAAGAATCTAGAATACATGAATGAAATAGGAATGGAAATATTAATTCCTGAATAGAGGATTAACAAATACTGTGCTTGGGGGAAAATGATAGTTAATATTAAACTAGGACTGGGATTTAGCTCATTTGGTAGAGTGTTGCTCTGCAGTCTCTGAGGTCCCAAGTTTGATTCCTAGCACTGCAAAATGGGAGGCCACAACCAAGGCAATCCTGAAACAGCCATTGAAAACCCTATGAGGATCGCTATGAGTCCAACTCAACTCAACGTCACCTAACAACAACAACAACAATATTAAACTAAATATATTTAAATCTTTTAAAAATTATAAATCTTGCCAAAATTACTGTTATGAGCCTGAGTCTGTTTTGTTCCTCTGTTTTATGTTATTATTATTATTATTATCTTAATTTTTATTATTTTTATCAGTACTTAGGGATTGAGCCTGGGCCTGGGACATACATTTTAATTACTCTACCACTGGGCTGCACCACCAGCCCATTTTTTATCTTATAGCTTGAGACAGTGTCTCACTAAATTATGCAGGGTGACTCTGGCCTTGAACCTGAGATTCTCTTGTCTCAGCTTCCCAAGTTGCTAGGATTACAGGCATGAGCCACCATGCCTGGCTCTCTCTTTTTTTTTTTAAATCAAAGTTTTAGGAAAAATAAAATCCCTTTGGAAAGTGTTAAGTAGAAGTATATAAACAGAAATAGCACAATCTATATTTATGTTTATTGTTTAAACCAGTTAAACTTACCCTGCTCATTCCTATCCAATAAGGCCCATGATTAATGAAAACAGAATCATATGGAAATATGTGATCTTTTGGAGTGGGCAGGGAATTAGGAAATCCAGATGAGAGAAGACAGATTTTCAAGCACTGACCTTTCATTAGGTAAAGGGAAATCCTGGAACAGCTTATCACTGACCAGGCAAAGATAAAGCAACTATGATAGCATGCAGTTATCTCCTCTTAGCTAAAGCGCACATCTTGCTTCCTAGGTCACACAGGTGCCCTGCTGTATCATCAGGTGCAAAGACTGCTGTACAACCTTCCACAAGTTGTGCTGGACCCATAGCAACAGAGCAACTGATTCTCTCCAGATCTCTCCTGCAAGGTGGACTTTCACTTCATAGAAAGCTATCTTCAACTTTTTTCTGGTCTCTGCTGTTTGTCTGCCCAGCATGATGTCCTAACCTACCTGCCTTACCTAAATCCCAAACTATTGTTCCAGTTCTCTGGAAGCAGATCAAGTTAGGTCATACATCACTGTCATAGGTTGGGCCCCCCAGTGATTAAAAGATTGGGTCAGTGGATCTGACCAGTTTTCCATCTGCCCTTGTGAAGTCAAGTATTGAGACCAGATCTCAAGCCTAACTCCCTATTTAACCTCAAATGACCCTTGTCTTCCACAAAAACTTGGTAAAGTCTGTTTTCTCTGTTTATTATGGGTTTGGCAATCAACAAGACCTCTCAGCAGCTACCTGCTCTAGCCTGTCTATTGTGTGTGAGCACGCGCGCGCACACACACACACACACACACACTACATACACACACACACACACACACACACACACACACGTGTTGTTTTTAAGTGCCATACAGTCAGGTCAGACTTACAGTGACCCTATGTGGAACAGAAAGAAATACTTCCTGATACTGTGCCACGCCCTGCACTATATTAGTGTTTCTCTGCTGTTCATAGGGTTTTCAATGGCTGATTGTTTTGGGATTGTTTAGGGAGTGGGCTTCTATGTCCTTCTCCCATTTTGGGGGTCCTGGGGATAGAACCCAAGGCCTTGGAGCACACGGAGCAGCATTATATCAACTGAACTAACCCTTAGCCCATATATGTAATATATATGTGTGTATATATATATAGTGTTGTTGTTATTGTTAGGTGCCATCAAGTCAGATCCAACTCATAGTGATCCTATGTACAACAAAATGAAGCACTGCCCAATGCTTTGCCATGGGCCATGATCTTTTTACGTTTGTGTCCAAGGTTGCAGCTACTATGTTTCTTCTCATTTTGAGTCGTGCCATATCAGCAAAAGGAGGTCCCAGGTCCTTACTCCATTTCTGCCTTTAAGGTGACTCTACTTTGAGGAGGCAACTCTTCCCTAGTCATTTCTTGAGTGCCTTCCACCCTGCGGAGAGTTCATTTTCTGGCATTAAATTTAACAGTGGTTCTCTGCTATTCATAGAGTTTTCAAAAGCTAACTGAAGCGGGCTGCTGGGTCCTTCTTACTCTGTCTTAGTTGGGAAGCTCAGCTGAAAACTGTCCACCATGGGTGGCCCTGCTGGGATCTGAAAAACTGATGGCATTTTTGTTCTCCATTTTTGCAGAACTGAAAACATTTTATGAATAGGCAATTAGGATTAGATATGCACCACCTAGCCCACACACTGTGAAAAGGCACCCACTGGTCTGGGAGCACCCATAACCCATCTATATAAACTGGTCCTAAACCAACTTCCCAACAAGATGGACTTTGTGAGAAGAATCCTCTGTCCTCTCCTCTAGCTAATTTTCAGATAAAGCTGGCTTCCATGCCTCAGCACTTTGTTGCTAGAATTAATTGGCCTGTCATATGGGAAGCACCTGGACTTGGCCATTTGTGTAAAGTATCATGGAGTTGAAAAGAAAGGAAAAAGAAATGGTACTTTGGGTTCCTCAACCAAGAACATGTCAATATTTATGTAGAGAATGAAAGCCTCTGCTGTACATTTTGATGTGACATCCTCGGAAATCATCTCTTGACTGAGTTATTCAACTATCTCATTAAGTGGTTTGCATAAATTTTTGAGCATATTATTAGTAAATTAAGTAAAGTTTTTGCACTTTTAAGCTTTAATTTTTGGAAGAATACACAGAAAAGTGTAGTGGAATTACACTTTCTTTGAAGCTAGCAGTGTATCAGAGAAACTGCAGTATGGTAGACTTAATGTCATAAGATAACACTTTTTTTCAGAAGAGATCAAGCACATGAAGTAAATGTCAAGTGTAAGGCAATATAAGATGTAGATCTTTGTTGATATTAGAAAGTTTAAAATTGATTTAAAAGGTAATATGTTAGTCTTAACTTTTCTTATTACACAGAAATATTTTCAAAGTCACAATTAACCATTTGAGAGTTTCCTTTACATTTTAAAGTGTGTTTATATGTAAAATCATAATGAGTTAATGTTTAATACTTCTATAAAGCTACATGAATCATATCTACATTTATACCTCTCTGTTCATGTAAGGGTGAGTGTAAATTATGAGAATGAGACAATTACAGGCAATTTACATTTGTTTTATCCTTGTTTCTACAGCAATGGACAAAGATGACCATAATCTGTTGCCCTGGTAACTAGAAATGCACATAGCATCATTAAGGGCTGCCCCACAAAATGATTTTCTTTAAGTCTTAGTGAGACAATAAGAAGGGCAGTACAATCAACTTTGAAGTATCTTCAATAACTCAGCAAGCTTTAGCCACTTTTGAGAGGAAATCACTGTCATTAACACTCCTGCTAAATGTCTGTATGGCACTCACTATTACTGAAATTAAAAAAAGAAAAAGAAAAATGGAAAAATCAGAGCCTTTGTCATTCTTAAATTATTCTCAGAGAAGATTTTCTTTGTCATGTTTAAAAGGAAGTAAATGTCCATGATTAAAAAGGAAAGAAAGCGAGAAAGAACTAAAGACTAAGAATGTGTATGCATCATTAGCTTACAAACATATCTTAGCTTTTTAAATTAAAATTATTTAATATAATAAGAGGAGATAATATTATTTTAAATATTTTCCCCTCAGGTTACATACTCTTTTAAAAAATGCCTCTGGGCAGGGGGCAGTGACTCTCACTAGTAATGCCAACTACTTGGGAGGCTGAGTCAGGAGGATCACAGGTTTGAGGTCAGAGACAGTCTACATTAGGGAGACCTTGTCTCAAGATTAAAAAAAAAAGCTAGAGATGCAGCTCAGCTTAGCAGTAGAGGACTTGCAAAGCTTGCATAAGGCCCTGGGTTCAACCCCCAAGTACCACAAAAAAAAAAAAAAGTCTCCAGTTGTCAGGCATGATTTCAATGCCCTAATGTTCTATTAACTGTTCCATAATACAAATATCTTACAAGAATTATATTCTGAATATACTCTCCAAAAAATAAATATTCATTTTATAGGAACTTATACAAATATGTATACACAAGCAGTTTGAGAATATATATGTACATATATACATATATATGTGTATATATATATATATATATATGTGTGTGTGTGTGTGTATATATATATATGTGTGTGTGTGTGTGTGTGTGTGTGTGTGTGTTGTTGTTGTTGTTGTTAGGTGCCGTCAAGTCAAGTCAGATTCATAGTGACCCTGATCGGGTTTTCAATGGCTGACTGTTTTGGAATTGCCTTGGGAATGGGTTGCCATGTCCTTCTCCCATTTTGTGGTGCTGGGAATTGAACTCGGGACCTCAGAGACTACAGAGCAGCACTCTACCAACTGAGCTAAATCCCAGCCCCACATATATATATATATATATATATATATATATATATATATATATTAAATGGCATGTGCGTGTGTGTATTTCAGAAAAGAGTAACTCCAAAAAATTTAATAATAACAATTATTCTCAAAACATACTCTGAAGATGCACATTCAGATTTCATAAACTAGAAATGAAAGGCTTTTGATTCTAATGCTTAAAGTCTATATTGTGCAGAAAGGCTGTAAATTAGAAAAACAATTGTAATGTGGCCATACATATAGTTAGTGGGATTATGAACAGAGGACTGTGAAAACATGAACACAGGCTGATGCAAATCTGTGTAATTTCTACTGATTTTTACTTGGATCACAAAATCGATTATACACAGAGGCAAAATGCCTTTCTTGTGTATTTTATGGGACATAAGATTATGCTGATGAAAGGTGTAGACATTTCAAGGATAGTATTAGCTAGTATTTTTGCCATTGTTATTGCTTTCTTCCATGCTAATAATGAATACCCTCGTATTGTTAGATGTCCAATTCGTAGCAACCCTCATAGGGTTTTCAATGGCTGATTGTTTAGGGATTGTTTTGGGAGTGGGTTGCCATATCCTTCTCCCATTTTTGTGGTGCTGGGGATAGAACCTGGGTCCTCAGAGAGTGAAAAGCAGCACTCTACCATATGAGCTAAACCCCAGCCCTGAATACCTTCATACATCATTATAATTTATTCCTACAGGAAATATATGTTTCCAACAGGTCTAACTAAGAGGGATCTAGTTCTTAACCACAAGACTGGATAAATTTCATAGAAGTAGCTTATTTATATGAACACCACTTCTATTATGTGATGATTTATGCACTTATGATTCTTTTCATTAGCACTGAGCACAATTGAAAAAAATCAATGAGCTCAAAATTTGCTCCCATAAGTTTCACTTTTAATTCACCTTTTGGGATTTAAGGTCCTTGTATATTCACCATTCAGCCTCTGTGTATCACTTCACCTTAATTTCTAGTCATTTCCTAATATGGCTCTCAGTTCACTTTTTCTACCTATCCTTGCTTAAAATCTACCTAGGAATCCAATCAGAAGAAGGGCATGGCAATCCACCCCCAAAGCAATCTCGAAATAATCAGCTGTTGAAAACCCTAAGAGGGTCACTATGATTCGAACTCGATGACACCTAACCACCACCTAAGGAATCCAATCCTTAATGTTTATCCATCCAATATTTGCTTCTATTTTCTCTATATGTAAATTTTGTTGAGGGAGGGCAAGACTTGCTGCTATGAATGAACAGGTATAGTTGAACAGGTACAGCTATAGTTGAATAGCTAAAAACTTAAAGAGATAACATGCTACTTGACATAGACTTGCACTGGAATCAGTCCCAATGAAACAAGCCAAAGTCTTCAATTTAGCCATAATTCCTTTTGATCTATGGTAAGTCTTGAACAACACTATGTTTCTTACATGGGCATTTATCCTCAAGTTTTTTTTTTTTTTTTAACATGACTACTGATTGCACACTGAATTTTTTCTCTTGACTTTTCACACTATTTGCCTTATCATTTGTAGTCTTTTGTGAACATTTTAATTACATCTTCCCTAATTTGTTTTTGAATTCTAAACCACTGTTGGACGAAATCATAAGAGCCTACTGAATAGGTCACTGTAATCTTTATTGTCAAACCATAATTGTTCCCTTACTTTTCCTTATGAATCATTTTATTTTATTAGTTTATGGTTACTTTCAGGATTCCTTGGAGCTAGGGTTGAGCTCAGTTGGTTTGTGCACTCTGAGGCCCTGGGCTTGATCTGCAAAAATTGGAGAAGGCCCTGGCAACCCACTCCCAATCAGCTATTGAAAACCCTGTGAATATCAGAGAAGCACTGACATAGTGACAGACATGGCACAGTGTCAGGAAGTGACTTGTTCTATTGTACATAGGGTTGCTATGAGTCAGACTCAACTCAATGGCACCTAGCAACAACAACTCAGGTTTCCTTATAGCCATTCTTCCCATATACCAAGATTTTGCTTCCAGTATTCTGTCTCCTTCTCTTACCCAGCAGGTGACATTGACTTCTTATTATCTGGTAAGATTAAAATCATTTGATATGCTTTTCACTATGCCCTTTCTTTAGACAAGTCTAATCCCTGCAAACATGTTTAGCTCAGTTCTAACACACATCTGTCCCTTCACACACCACTCCTCTTAGATCAGAGGAAGCTCCTGACCCTAAACCTTATTCCTTTCTGCTCTAGCAAATTATCTTCTCTTTATATTTCTTCCTACTCTACAACAGAAGTACTGTGGATAACATATGGGAATTTAAATGGTATATTAAAGAAGAAGATATAAGTTAATTTATCATGAGCACTGTTGTCACCACCTTAATGTATATTCTAGAATCCCTTCATTATGTCAAAATCATTACATGCTATAGAAGATCCATGATAGTGTTCACAGAAGCTGCCAAAGAAGTCTACCCAGGAAGGTTTGTTACTGAGAATACAAGAACTGGATAAAGGGACAAAATACTTCTTACAAGTCAAACTTTGTTGCAAATTTAACATGTTTAAAGTTTAATTTGCTTCAATATGGATAATTAAATATGTGGGTCTTAACAGATTGTCCTTAACACGTATTTAATTTGCACATTTCAGTTAGATAATAATGCATCACCTGGATAAAAAAGTTAAGAGTTAGATATTATCACTTGAAGCTTCCAAGATTTTGCATTCTGACTGAATAACAAATTCAAAAATTTCTCCATAATATAAGTTTCCAAGCAAACACCTAATCTTTTACTTATTGTTCACATTTTCTTATTTAGTTCTTTCTCACTCCCAGTCATTATCATAACTTCTCCACATAATTTTAAAATAATTTGCCATCTTATACAACCCAACTCCATGACGTTTTCACACTTACATATGTTGCTCTGTGAGTATCTCTTCTGTGCATTTACTAATGGTAAAACCTTGTAAGCTTGTTATCTCTTTTATTTAACTCTGATCTCGGATTTGAAGCCTTGATGGAAAGTCTTGTTGGAAAAAGTATGATAATTGTATTAACAAGCTCCTTTATATTTTCCATCAGTTTCATCCAACAAATACTTATTCATCGCCTATTTATTTCAATGTCTATCACTTGGTTTGGCACTGGGAAATAGAAGAAAATGAGACAATTCCTCTTTTGAGAAATATTCCTCATGCTAGATTTAAGTTACATGAGTTAAAATAAGAATGAATTAACGTTTGACAAAGGATAGGAAAGGAAGCAATAGCAGCATGCACAGTCTGATAGTAGCATAGATGAAGGTTACTTCACCTAAGTCTAGTGAGAACTGGGGTAGTGGCAGGGAAATGAAGTGATTCAAGGTAGAAATATGGCTGCAACCAGAAGAAGGGAGGTATGAAATAGTGTCATGTGCTTAAGACATTATAAATATCTTCATTCTAGTGTAGGAACTGAAACTGAGTGGGTAGGAAGAATACTGATAATAAATACATTTATATACACTAATTTTAAAAAAATAAATTAAAAAGTATCACTAGCTCGATTTAAGAGGGAAGGGGGAAGGCCTTAGATATGATGAATTGCATGATTAGGAACTTGCAATGTAGATGCACAACAAAAGTTTGAAATTTAGAATAGATATCTGGTGAGAATCCTGCAGCTGTAGCCCTGTGGCATCCGATCCCGTAAGATCTTGGAAGCTAAGCAGGGTCGGGCCTGGTTAGTACCTGGATAGGAGACCGCCTGGGAACACCAGAAGCTGTAGGCTTGGGAGAAGGACCTGGCAACCCCCTCCCAAAAATCAATCTGCCATTGAAAACCCTTTGAACAGCAGAAAGGCACTGACAATAGTGTTTCCCCTGTTGTACAGAGGGTCACTATGAGTGGGATACCGACTCGACGGCACCTAACAACAACAACATCTGGTGAGAAAATATATGACTAAGAAATTCTTTTATACTAAGTGAATGGACAGGCTCAAAAGGAGAAATACCATATATTTTCACTCATATGTGGAAGCTGAATCTTACTTAAAGGAAGAAAAAAAATCCCATACATAAGTTGATATATAAAAATGCACAGTTAAACTTAGTGAAGAAGGAAAAATATAAAGAATACAAAGAGGGAGGGGACCAGCAAAGGAAAGTAAGGATTGCAGAAAGTGGAAAGGGGAGGAGAAAAAATGAAAAGGGATAAAGGGGAGAAGATAATTTCAATGTGAATGAACAACTTCATGAGTACATGGGAAAAATAGGGGAATATAACCCAAATATGCATATAAATTTTACTACATATTAGTCAAAATGTCCCATAAACCTCATAAATTGATGAAAGTATAACCAAAAGTGATGTAATAATTCCATAATCAAAAAATCAAATGCTGTATTACTCTGTACTCCACCAACATTTACCAATAAAGGGAAAAAGAAAGAGTTCTAGTTGCTCCAAAATCTCACCATCGAAAAAAAAAAGGTGAATGCATAGTTGTAGATGCAATCAATTAGCAGTTAAAAGTCAAATAAGAGCAATATATCAAAGGTAGACTCTCAAGGAATAGCAGTAAAATCTTTAAAAGAAGAAAGAGGAGGAAAGAATTTTCAAATATGTTTAAAATGGTCAAAAGAATTAAGAAGAAAACCCAAAGGTGATAATATCTCAAAAAGCATGAGATTCTAATGATTCTTCATATAAGATGAATTTATCAAAAACCTTAGAAAAAAATGACATTGAGTATCCATATGGGCTCTACCTAGAAGCACATTTTCTAAATATAAGAGAAAGTATGTGAACTTAAAAGGAAAAATACCAGTGTAACTTGTTGTTGTTGTTGTTAGGTGCCGTCGAGTCAGTATCCGACTCATAGCGACCCTCATAGGGTTTTCAATGGCTGACTGTTTCGGGATTGCCTTGGGAGTGGGTTGCCACATCCTTCTCCCATTTTTCGGTGCTGGGAATCAAACTCGGGACCTCAGAGACTGCAGAGCAGTGCTCTACTAACTGAGCTAAATCCCAGCCCACCAATGTAACTATTCAAGATTAAAAGAAATATGTACTTAAAAAGAACATATATAATAAAAATAATCATCAAAACAGAGAAAACATTTGAAACAAGTATAATATATGATTAAAATTATTCTTATATAAGAACTTACAATAACTGGATAAGGGGAAAATATTCCAATAGAAATGTACACAGAAAGCATGAACAAAACATTCCTAGATGATAAAATAGTAAAAGTAAAAAGTATATTAAAATGTCCAAAGTTACCAATAACATTACCAAGTCAATTCAAATAAGAGCTAGAATGAGGTAATAATTTTGCCTATCAAATTTAGCAGACTGATACACTTTTGGCTAGTTTGTAGTGAGATAAGAAATCCCAAACATTGCAGATAGTGAACAAATTGATGAAAACTGTGAAAAGCTATAATAAAACTTTACCAAGAGCCTTGAAAATATTCATAGCCCTTAATTCAATTTTAGTGCCAGGATCATATATTTTCTAAATGGTATTGAATATTTAGAAACAAATATGCTCATTTTGGAGGTTTTACAAAAAAATTAACTAAACATCTACTACTGAGATATGACATATTAGAAAAAAATCTTTGTAAACATCAAAAATGTTTATATCAAACATTTGATGATCTGAAAAATAAAAATTAATTTGCAGGTAACTAGGAAAAGTAGGAAAAACTTAATGTATGTTTTTAAATGTGTGAATTTATGTATCTATAGGGAGAAAGCCTGCAGCGGTAGCCCTGTGGCATCTGATCCCGTCAGATCTTGGAAGCTAAGCAGGGTCGGGCCTGGTTAGTACCTGGATGGGAGACCTCCTGGGAACACCAGAAACTGTAGGCTTGGGAGAAGGACCTGGTAAACCCCTCCCAAAAATCAATTTGCCATTGAAAACCCTATGAAAAGCAGAGAAGCACTGATAATAGTGTTTCCCCTGTTGTACAGAGGGTTGCTATGAGTGGGATACCGACTCGACAGCACCTAACAACAACAACAATAGGGAGAAAAATATATTTGCAGAAGGAAGTTCCAATAGAGATGCCCCTCAATAAGCTATAGAAACACTTGGAACTAACAGAGATATTTTTAAGGTGCATCTGTTAGAAGCATGCTGGAAAATAATCCATTTTAACAGAAAGAGAATAATGTTGGAAACTGAAAACTCAAATTATTTTGTGTTTTCTGTTTGTTTTTGAGATTTTTCTGAATTCTGCTTATAATGTTTGTGATTTAGATTTTTGTCTTGCATGATTGCATAAATATGTCCTAAAGTAAAGCCATTGTTCAAAATAAGTAGTTTAAGGATTTAAGCAACAATTTCTGAATAATTTGTCTAATTGTCATCCTTGAGAGCAAATAACATTCTCCACAGATCTGTGTATGGCTTTGAAGCATTGAAAATATGGTTCCCAGTAACTCAAGATGATATTTAAGGGTGAAGATTCATCAGGGATCAGCAGAAAAGTACAGCATACAGGGAAGAAAAAGATAAATATGTCATATGTCACTTTGTATTTTTAAGTGTTTGTATATTATGTGTGTGAATCAGATCCTTAAAATTCCTAGAAAGAATTGGTAGAAATATTATCAGAAGCAAAGCTTCTATAAATACATAAGAAACAGACTATAGTAGTTTCTCACTGCCACTATAAGAAATTCCCACAAATTTAGTGGCTTACCCTACGCATATTTCTTTTCTCACAATTTGCAAAGTCAAAAGTCATAGTGGGTTTCACTAGGCTAAAACGAAAGTATTGACAGGGCTGTATTTCCTCTCTTGGTTCCAGGGAAAAATCTTTCCCCTTGTCTTGTTAAGCTTCCACATTCCTTGGTTCCTGGCCCGCTTCCTTCTGCATAGCCAGCAATTTTTTGTAGGGTCTTCCTCAAGACACCACCTCTTTTTGAGTTATTTAAGGACTCTAGTGATGACATTGGGCTGGGATTTAGCTCAGTTGGTAGAGCACTGCCCTGCAGTCTCTGAGGTCTCAAGTTTGATTCCCAGCACCGCAAAAATGGGAGAAGGACCTGGCAATCCACTCCCAAGGCAATCCTGAAACAGTTGCCATTGAAAACCCTATGAGTGTCACTATGAGTTGGATGCCGACTTGATGGCACCTAACAACAACAACAAGTGATGATGTTGGTCTGGGGATTAGCTCGGCTGGTAGAGTGCTTGCTCTGTGCACTCAGTGTAATCATCAAAACTGCTTGAAAAGTCCAAGATCATTTCAGTTGTTGCTGCCACGTAAGTAACATATGGATAGGTCCTGGGGGTCTGGATTTTCATGTGAGAGAGCAATTATTCTACTCATTCCACAATGATTTAATATTTTCTGATATAAACTGTGGATATTGAGGTACAATTAAGGTCTTCAGTGTTCTCAAGGAGCACTTGCTGACTGGGCTTTAGCTAAAAACAAGATTTTGATTTTTTCTTAATCATGCCTAACTAGTGTTTGTTATGCTAAATGTGTAGGGCTCTGGACAGGTTTTTAGGAAGGAGCTATAAGATAGATAAGCTATAAGATAGTTTATAGCTTATAAGATAGCTATAAGATAGCTATAAGATAGATAAGCAGAATCCATGTAAATGGGTGTGTTAATAGTATAATTTTGAAAGTTCCTCAGCTTTGTGGTAGGGAACTTTGGGAAGAGGGAATTTTAAAGAAGTGTATGCTCTCTGAGGCCCACAGTTCATTCCTCAACACTGCAAACATGGGAGAAGGACATGACAACCCACTGCTTAAGCAATCCTGTAACAATCAGCCATTGAGGTTATTATGAGTCAAACTGACTGAATGGCTCATAACAACAATTCTAAGATGCTTTTGTTTTTAATATTTTTTGTTTTTACTATACCTCAGGGTATTGTAATGTGTATCTGTCATTGATGAAACTCTATTCAGTGTTAGAATTAATAATTTGATCGCTGTTCTGCAGGGTAATAGTACTTACCAGGTAAAAATCTCACAAGGCAGAGTCACACATGCCTTTAATCCCAGCACCTTGGAGGCTGAGACAGGAGAATTTTGAGTTCAAGGCCAAGGGCAGTCTGTGTAATTTAGCAGGAGCATGTCTCAAAAAATAATTAAAAATGGGCTAGGGGTTCAGTCTAGTGGTGGAGCATCTGCAAACTATGTGGGAGGCCCAGTTACCACAGAAAATTAAAGTGATAATATTTATTTCTGTCAGGATATGCTACATATCTCATTAATTTAAGTCCATGTCTATAACTTGGGAGCCTATTCAGGTATATACTATTTTTAAAAAAATTATATTAACAATGCACAACAATGAATGAACTGAAGCCAAAATCTGATTGGAGTTAATAAAAATCCTAAATATTTTCCTACACCTTCACTGTGATACCTCCCCTCCCCATATAGAATGAAAACATATTATTAAATGCCTCTTTAGTGATATATATACACACATATATATATGTGTGTATATATATATATATATATATATATATATATATATCACAACTATATTGTTCTCTATACAATGACTACTCAATAAAATTGTGATTACTCTTAATTTTGTATTCCCATGTGGTGTAGCTGGAATAGTACACTATATTTCAATAAATTCTGTATTTCTTTCAAATTTCATTTGAATTTTATTAATGGATCTGCAGGACATTTTAAAAGCCTATCTACAGATGGAAAACAGATTATTTTATCAAAATAATAAAAATATAAACCCTATACCACAACTCAAATTTATTTAATACATTCTTCACATGAAACAAGATGGATATGCTTTTTTCTTTATTTTTAAAATAGGTTCAATGGGGATTCTTAACTCAGCACCCCATGGATAAGAGAAATTATTTGAATTAATATGTAAATTATTTGTGCAGAGTATGTTCCTATGGCAGAAAGGAAAGTGTGGATGCTGGGCAGATAAACGTGCATATATTTAAATATTTCTGATGCTATTAAACCACAGAGTCATAAAAATAAGCACTATCTAATTGGCTATGGATCTTGAAAAGAAATACTCAAAAAATGTTGTAATTCCTTGCACCATGTATAAGAAAAGGTTAATCAATAACTTTATTTTGGTAAAATACTCTCCTACCTGAAGCCTTACTATTATCTTTAATATTATGCTTAAATTAACAATTGTAAAATCAACAAAAATACACACTAAGATCTTTACCTATCTCTTTATGTAGAAGGGTGCTTTGCATGTATTCCATTGGAAAACAGCCAATGGACTCAAATCTAGTCATTAAAAATGAAGAAATCAAAATATTTTTGATAAAAATTAAGATCTCTTCAATAATAGCATTCTGGGAAATGTGTATCTTGAACTAGCATAATGTATTATGATACTTATTACTTAGAAGACATCAAAGGAAAACAAAATCACTGCATTATTTTAATGCTTATAAAATTCTGAATTACCAGTTCATAGTCATTTCCATGTTATTCTTTCTTGTTACCTTTCTTGTTTTCTTTTTTATTTTTTGTCTTTTTTTTCTTTCTTTCTTCCTTTCTTTCTTTCTTTTTTCCTTACTGTCTTTTATTTAGAGTATTTAAGAACGCAATTTTAAAAAATCACTGGCAAAATTAACTAAATT
>VMDO01021024.1:0-36225 GCA_007922755.1 Pedetes capensis
TATAATGACTCTGTGTATTCTTCCCATCTTCTTTTGATGTTTCCTGCATCATTTAATATTTTCCTTGTAGAATCTTTCACTACTGCCACTCGAGGCTTGAATTTTTTCTTCACTTCCTTAAGCTTGAGAAACACAGAGCACGTTCTTCCTTTTGGTTTTCTGCCTCCAACTCCTTGCACATGTCATTATAATATTTGTTTTTGTCTTCTCGAGCTGCCTTCTGAAATCTTCTGTTTAGTTCCTTAACTTCCTCATGTCTTCCTTTTGCTTTAGCTGCTCTACGTTCAAGGGCAAGGTCCAGTGTCTCTTTGGACATGTAATTTGGTCTTTTCTTTTTTTCTTGTCTTTTTAAGAACTTTTTGCTTCCTTATTGAGTGATATCTTTTATGTCATGCCACAACTCTTCTGGTCTCCTATCATTTGTGTCTAATGCATTAAACCTATTTTTGAGGTGGTCTCTGAACTCAGGTGGGATATACTCAAGGTCGTACCATGGCTTTCATATACTTGTTCTAATTTTCTTCAGCTTCAGTTTGAACTTGCATATGAGAAGTTGATGGTCTGATCCACAGTTAGCAACTGGTGTTGTTTTGATATTTTGTATAGAGCTTTTCCATCATCTCTTTCCACATATATAGTCAATTTGATTCCTGTATGTTCCATCTGGTGAAGTCCATGTGTATAGTCTCCATTTATCGTGTTGAAAAAATGTATTTGTAATGAAAAGGTCATTGGTCTTACAAAATTCTATCATGTGATCTCCACCTTCGTTTCTGTCACCAAGACCATATTTTCCAACTACTGAGCCTTCTTCTTTGTTTCCAACCTTTGCATTCCAGTCACCAGTGATTATCAGTATGTCTTGATTGCATGTTTGATCTATTTCAGATTGCAGAAGCTGATGGAAGTCTTCCCTTTCCTCATTTGTGGCCTTAGTGGTGGGTGCATAAATTTGAATAATAGTCATGTTAACTGGCCTTCCTTGTAGGTGTATGGATATTATTCTATCAGTGACAACATTGTATTTCATGACCGATCTTGAAATGTCTTTTTTGATGATGAATGCAACCCCATTTTTCTTTAGTTTATCATTCTCAGCATAGTAGACCATGTGATTGTCTGACTCAAAATGGCTTATGCCGGTCCATTTTAGTTCACTGATGCCTATAATGTCAATGTTTATGCGCTCCATTTCTCTTTTAACGATTTCTAATTTTCCTAGATTCATAGTACGTACATTCCATGTTCCAATTATTAATGGATGTTTATAGTTGTTTCTCTTCATTTTAAGTCATGCCACATCAGCAGGTCCCTGGGGCTTTACTCCATTTCCGTCTTCATGGTAGACTCTACTTTGAAGAGGCAACTCTTCCCCAGTAGTCTTTTGAGTGCCTTCCAGCCTGGGGGGCTCATTTTCAGGCACTATATCTGACAGTGTTTCTATGCTATTCATAGGGTTTTCAATGGCTAGTTGTTTCAGGAGTGGTTTGCCAGGTCCTACTCCCTAGTCTGTCTTAGTTTGGAAGCTCAGCTGAAAATCTGTCCACCATGGGTAACCTTGCTCATATCTGAGGTACCAGTGGCAGAGCTCTCAGCCTCATCGCAACACACAAGCCCCCACAGTGCAGCAAACTGACAGACATGTGGGGATTTCATTTTAGCTGATGCATAAAATGCAAAAGTACACATTATCTTATTAAAATAACATGTAATGTTCAATAATGGTACTAATTTAAAAAAAATCAAAGTAATATATTCTCTTGGTAACAAATTGTGTAATATAACATGATAAAAATAAATTATCCTTCCTTGCTCCTGGCTGCAGATATACCTATTGCTACTATTTATACCCAACCTGTTCATCATCCTTAACATAAACTCTGTACCCACTAACAATATCCACCCCTCTCCTCTCTCTTCTCACCCTCTGGTAACTTCTATTTCCTTTCTCTCTGAATTTATTCTAGGTACCTCATATGAATGAAATTGTACAATATTTGTCTTTTTGTGTTTGGCTTATTTCAGTAGGCTTAATGTTTTCAATGTCTGTCTATACTGTAATATAAAACAAATTTTCATTCCTTTTTATGGCTAGATATTACTCCATTGTGTGTATATATCACATTTTGTTTATCCATCTATGTGTTGATAGACTCCTCCTTTTCTTTCCAGTAATACTGCATCATCTTCATAAATTTTTATCCCTTAGAAACCTCTGACTATAATTCATCCTGTATTGCCAGAATGATGTTACTAAAACAACCTACTGGTTGTATATATTTGTTGCCCTTACCCTCTCTTACATTGTTTCATTATTGCTACATTGTGGCACTCAGTTATCTGGCATTCAGGGCCCTTAGTGCCACCTCTTTCCTCTT
This sequence comes from Pedetes capensis, assembly GCA_007922755.1. NCBI lineage: Eukaryota > Metazoa > Chordata > Mammalia > Rodentia > Pedetidae > Pedetes > Pedetes capensis. The sequence goes on from VMDO01021024.1 coordinate 2,379, forward strand.
TAGATAAGTGGGGGCTCATCTGTTTTATATTCCTACACCACTTACACTTCAGCCTGTTCTACCTCCCAAATACCACGCCCTTTTACTTATTTGGCTTTGTACTGCTTGTTGTTACTGTTTTTATTTCTCCTAGAATATAATTGATTTTGGGCTGGGGTTTAGCTCAGTCAGTAGAGTGCTTGCTCTGCACTCTGAGGCCCTGGGTTCAATCCCTAGCACTGCAAAACTGGAGAAGGACCTGGCAGCCCACTCCTGAAACAATTCCTAGACAATCGGCCATTGAGACCCCTATGAGTAGCACAGAAACACTGACATGGTGCAGGGGAGTGTTTCGTTCTGTTGTACATAGGGTCACCGTGAGACAGACTAGACTCGACAGCACATAACAACAGCAATAACAAAATCCATTCTGTGTCTTTAAAAAGAAATATCTATTCACAAAGTAGAGTTAAATGTCAAAATCCAAGAAAAATATATTCTTCCATGAAGTCTTTCCCAATTTTATCAGGTAAATTTGGTGCTCCTTTCTCTGTTTTCCCAAGTTTTTTTTTTTTCCTTTAATTTCAGTCTGTATTGCAATGATCTGCATCAATTTGCTTCATACCTGCTTTTTGTTTTACTTGACTGACCTATGTTTGAACTGTAGGTATTTTTTCGTATTTATTCGATAAGCCTGGAAAAGAGTAGTATTTACAAAACATGCTGCATTTGTGAGAATAGGGATGTAGGTTGAGTCAGAAATCTGAGTGCAAAGAACAGGCTGGTGACTAAGTGACAGGACTTGAACATATCCCTTCACCCTTTTTGAGTTTGTTTCTTCATTTGCTCATGGAAAACCCATTCACTCTGTAAGTGACTTAACATCCTAGAATGAGGTTGAGGGCTAGATGAAATAAGTGATATGGAAGCACTTTTTATAAAATAATTATGAAAGTTCTTTAAAATGACCAATTTTATCAGTCTTTTTATACTCCTTATCCCAGATAGGTTTGTACTCTATAGCATGTTTCTAGTTTTGTGAATTATTAAAGAAGAAATCACAAATAGCGGAGATATAATTTTGGAGCAAGTGATTCATCTGAGTTATTTTCATACTTTCTGGTTTACATAAATGGGCAGAACTTGCAGGGACACTGAGTTTAGTTGGTAAAAGGAGGAGCTTTCTGATGGTCAGTGTGTCCAGTGATGGATGCTGTGTCTCAGCAGGTCATCAGTTCCCCATCACAGGAGGTATGCAGGCAGAGGGATATCTAATCACACTTGTGGGGAGATTGTTCAGAGAAGTTTTGACTAGAGTAAGGAGGAAAATGAGGCTGTACTTGCAGCTTGTGGGGGTCTTTCCATTCTGAACACTTATAATTATGAAATTTACTTATGAACTGTGGAGATGGGCCAAAGCTTTTGTATTCTATTCAGGAGGTGAGGTAGAAAGGGCTGTGTGTGTGTGAGTGTGTGTGTGTGTGTGTGTGTGTGTGTGTGTGTGTGTTTTCCTCCTTTAAATGAAAGTTGTAGATTTAATATAGGATCATAGTAAAAGGTCTGCCATTTCTACTTTGTGAGTCCAGGCTGATGGTGAGATTTGATTTTGAAATATGGAGGTAAACTGTAACTACCTCAATTTAAGTCTCTAGGATTTATATTTATATATAACCTTTAACATTGTCCCAACTTTTCATGCTGGAGAAAGGAAGAAATTATAGCCATCTTCCTTGTGGCTAGAAATCTAGAGCAACACTTCTTCCAGTTTAGTGGGAAACTGACACTACTTTTGCCTGGGCTTCCAGCAGTTTCCATCCACTTCTGATGGAGGTGAACTCTCACACCCAGGGACATAGCTATAAGTCTCCCATGTTAAATGGAGTGCTTTTGTGGCCCGAGCTCAATGGCAAATCACTTTCAAAAACATTTCTTCATGGTATGTTTAAAAGCACTGTTTGTTTTTAATCACTGTCCTTTCACAGTCCAAAGCTGCTGTGCAATGTTGCTGCTCATGGCAAACCCACTTTAGTGTTCTGAAAATGACTTTTTAGTGCTTTTCTGTTTGTGTTCTTGCCACTCAAGTTGGCATGTGACTGTTTCCCTGTATATGTCCACTGCCACCAAACCACCCACCCTCTTGCTAAGCTTGACTCAATGTGGAGTTGAATCAGAAGCACATGATGTCAATATTAGCAAAGGCCAAACCTCTACACCCCACCTCCTAATTAAGATAAAGAAATTAAGGTGAGGGGAAGGTTGCAAAGAAAGTAGTAGCAAAATTAAGCTAACAAACAGGCCTTTGACCCCTGGATTGGTATTTTTACCCCTTCCCCCTACAATGAGTGGAGGTGGGCTGGGACAGAGACCCTAAAAAGTTGCAGAGAGATGGTTATGGTTCCTATTGTGGTGACTACCAGCTGGTTCATAAAGGGCTCAGTAGAGTGCCTGGCATCATCTTACAATTGAGTCTGTCATGCACAAACATACACCCCCCACACACACAGACACACACCCACACACACACTTCACATACCAAGGGCTAAAGACCCCGGTGAAATACACACATAACAGGCCAAGAGATCTCTCATCCCTTCACACATTAGCAAGTAGAGATTGAGACTTCAACCTGAGAACAGAGTCTTGATGGAAGGGCAGAGAGTATGGTGAATGTGACGGGGTTGGAAAAGAGCCACAGAGACATTAGCGTCAATGAGGATGACACACCATATTAGAAACTAAGGCAACTGAGGCATTGCTGGTAGCACTACTTTCTGGTATTCCTCAAAGACTTTGGCATTCCGAATGTGAAGAGAGGATGTTGTAACTTGAAGGCAGAAAAGGCTGCCTTGCTTTTCCTTTATCCAGTGCTATCTGGAAGCTCACGCTGGGATATGAATGGCCTCTCTGAGAACTTGCCTATCTGCCTTTTAGGAGTTGTAGAACTTAATGAGATGTCATACCTAGCAGGGTTTTGTAACCTTAAAGTCGCTACAGCTTGCAGCTGTACCACTGTGGCATCCAGTCTCATCAGATCTCAGAAGCTAAGCAAGGTCAGCCTGGTTAGTACTTGGATGGGAGACTGCCTGGGAACACCAGGTGCTGTAGGCTTGGGAGAAGGACCTGGCAACCCACTCCTAAAATAATCTGCCACTGACATCCCTAAGAATAGCAGAGAAACACTGACATAGTATCAGGCATGGCACAGTGTCAGGGAGCATTTTGTCTGTTGTACATAGGATTGCTATAAGTCAGACTTGACTCGACAGCATCTAACAACAAACAATCCTCATAATAACCCTAAGAAATAGCTTTTCTTACCATCTCCATTTTGTGAATGAGTAAACTAGGACAGAGTAGCTGAGCAACTCTCCCAATGTCAAGTGGTCAGTATATGGAGAATTTTCCAGAAGGTCAGTCTTCAAGCTCCTGTTCTTAACCACTGTGTAGAACAGCCTTTCTGGATGGAGTGGAAAAGGGAGCCTCGTGCCAAGCTACACAAGAACATGTGTAGAGTATCTTCAATATGGAAAAAATGTAATTTGCATTTTAGAAAAATCACTTTTTCTACGTTGCATAGCATGAATTGGAAAACAAGAGACAGGGACCAGAGGTAAGAGCTGAGGGGCTGCTGAAATTACCAGTTGACAAAGCCCCCAACTTTAGCCAGGAACCTCCTTCCTGAGCCACCACCAGCCCACCTGACAGTCATTACACCAGCTGCTCTGCACCATGCAGAGCCAGCACTCATGAATCTGGCCAGGGGATGTTGAGGCTGGACCTGTAGCCCTATAGTGAGAAGCTGCATCTGCCATAGGGGAAGGGCGCTGTTTGCTCACTCCCACAAAGAAGCCATAAGGACTGGCTGTGGCTGTGGCCCCACCCACATGGACCCTCCAGTCCAGATGCCTTACACTCTGTTCTTGGTTATGTCATGACATTTTCCCATCTCAGGGTTTTGAGTGTCTGGTTTTCTCTCTTTACGATACTCTTCCTTCCTCTCTCACTCCCTCCCTCTTTTCCTTCTTATTTACACATTCATACAACGTAATTTTTAAAATCACCCATCATGTGTCAAGTGCCTTTCTAGGTAATAGGGCTTTGGCAGGGGGCTCATATGCTAGAGAACATGTGTATTAATGACAATTATTCTAACATAGCAGTCTACATTCTGACACAGGCTTTGAGGTAGTCAGGGGATCATGAGACTCTATGCTGGGTGTTGGGGACTCATCTGCTCTGGGATGCAGACAATAGTAGTGAGATCATGACTGGGACACTATGGCTTCCCTTAAGGACAATACTTTTGAGCTGGAATGTGAGGAACAAGCAGGAATTAACCAGACAAGGAAAGTAGGGAAGGAAGGGATGGCAGTCCTTCCTGTAGTCCCAGTATATGCAGCGGCATGCCCATGAGCCTTTGGGTCAGAGGAGCTAGGCCTGAAGCCCAGGAGAAGCTCAGCATAAAGGAAGGGGATCCTGAGGAGTTGTTGTTGTTGGGTACCGTGGAGTCGGATCTGACTCATAATGACCCTAAGTACAACAGAATGAAACACTACCCAACACTGTGCCATGAGCAGGATCATTTTAAGTTTCAGCCCATTATTGCAGACATTGTTTCTTCTCATTTTGAGTGGTGCCACATCAGCAAAGGAGGCCCCAGGGGCTTTACTCCATTCCCATCATAAGGTTGACTCTACTCTGAGGAAGCAATTCTTCCCCAGTTGTTTCTTGAATGCCTTCCAGCCTAGGAGGCTCATTTTCTGGCACTACATTTGACAGTGATTTTCTGCTATTCATAGGGTTTTCAATGGCTAATTGTTTCAAGCGGGCTCCTGGGTCCTTCTCCCTAGTCTGTGTTAGTCTGGAAGCTCAGCTAGAACCTGTCCACCATGGGTGGCCCTGCTGGCATCTGAAATACTAGTGGCATAGCTTTCAAGTGCCACAGCAACACGCAAGCTCTCACAGCACAGCAAGTTGACAGACACATCGGGGCAAAAATGGAGGGATGGGAAGGCAGAAGAAAATCTGCAAGGAAGGAAGGGAATGAGAGTGCCCTGAGGTTGAAGAGGAAGAGACCCGTGAGGAATTCTCATAGCAGGTTGCTGAGGAACAGTTAAAAGTAGGACAGTCAGTATTCAATTTTAGATCATGCTTCTATCGTTTAAAATTCTCCCACTCCCAACCCTTCACTATAATCTGTAGACCATAAATGACTTATGTGAATGGTTTAGGGAGATGTTGGCTTGGGAAGCAAAGCTCTCAGTCAGGGTCCATGAGGGATGACAGAATGAGCAGTCTCCTGAGAAGGGACACAAATGAGGTCCAAGGTCAATGGAAACAAAACTCTAAAGGCCAACAGAAGGTAGAGACTCAGTGCGAAGGCCATGGTGCCTAGGAGAATGAATGAATTCAACAAGCATTTATTGGCCTTTGTTATTTGGGGGTACAAAGTCACTTTGGGCAGCAAGGCTTTTGGCCGGAGTGGAACATTAAGGAGGACAGCAACACTGTAGGACAATGTGACCAGCATCATGATGGAAGGAGGTCCAGGAGTGTGGGAGCAGGGATGGGCCTTGACCAGTTGGAGGCATCAGGATGGCTTCTAGAACAGACACTTGAACCGGTCAGGCAGATCCTGAGCAGGCAAAGGCAGAGGGGCAAAGCTCCTGGGCTGTGGCTGCAGGGCTCCCTGAAGTACAGGGCCACACCTTCATTCCTCTGGTTTTCAACAAGTGATGTCCCTCCAACTGCACACCAAGCTCCTACAGGTCATGGGACCTTAGTGCCTGTTGGGTTTGAGAGTGGGAAGAAGCAGAATTTGAACAGTGCCAAGGAGAGTTCTTGGCACCAGAGATCCCTCTCCCAAACACCATCTGTTATCAAACTTCATTCCACCCTTGGTCCTAATTCCTCAGTGTCTGACTGCCAGCCACCAATGGAAATATAAAGTCCTCCTCAGTGGAGTGATGCAATCATAGATTACAGGGGCTTGAGATGAGGGAGGGAGTAATAGGAGACCTAGAAGGGGGAAGAGGACAATGGAAATGGGGGTGCAAAGGTACACTTGGATTTTTGCAAATTTTGCTATTCCATTTCTTATAACTTCCATTTTTTAACTTCAAGACACACATACAGTAGAGATTCCTAAATAGACTCAGCAAGATAGTGGAAACCATGTTTTTGAGGAAGGATTATAAGGTAGTGTAATGGAAAGAGAGCTGGAGTTGGGAGACTCAGGATGAGTCCTGCTGTGTGGCACTGGGCAAGCCCAGTACTCTCTCTGGGCCTCCACTCCCCACATGCCACGTATGTCAGAGTTGATGATCTCCAGGGGCTCCTGCACTCTGGGGCCTTGTGGTCTCCAGTTAGGACAGCGGAGTGGGAGGAGAGCCTGTCTCCGTGGCTGCCCGGGCTTGGGCTGTGCTTAATCTACCTTGGCTGAAGCCAGATCTGCAGAGTCACGCAAAGTAGCCCCAGAGGAAGATATTGATGGCCAGCAAGAGGACAGCGTTGATGTTGCAGACGCTTCTCCAGAGCGGCTCCTCCTCGATGCTGGTCAGCTTCTGCTCCAGGGCAGCCTTCCTCGCTGGGCTCAGGGCCTGCTGAGGGGCCGCAGAGAGCCCGCAGAGCCAGCCCCAGAGCAGCGTTCCCCAGGACCTGCGTGGGGCTGGAGACCAGAGAGAGAAGGAGAGTGGGACAGGGCAGGAGAGAAAGAGTCAGGAGGAGAGAGAATGCAGGGAGACATGAGGAGCTGAAGAAAGGCATGAGGTGCATGTGAAAAGGAGGCGGCTTTGTGCCAGCCACAGGCTGGGTGCTGGTTTGGGACTCCAGGCTGAGCTCTGACCTTGGCCAAAGAAGCCAGTAACCTCTCTCTCTCTCTCTCTCTCTCTCTCTCTCTCTCTCTCTCTCTCTCTCTCTCTCCGCCCCCCCCTCCTCTCTGTTGCAGGGGATTGGTGTTTCAAGGAGAGAGCATGATGGGAGTCATTAATTCAGAGCACAAGACCAAAACAAGAGCAGAGGAAAGGGCACTAACATACCCAGGGAGCAGGCATTTGAACCAGGCTGTTGCCCCTGCCATGGCTGGATGCTGTGCTAGAGGCCAGGAACTTGGCTCCTGGGCCAGCTAGGCCTCCAGCCCTGTGTGAGGCCAAACGCAAGTCACTCAGCAGCTCTGAGCAGTGGGTGATTTCTCCCCCAGTGCTTCCTGAACATTTGCTTTGCACTTCTAAGAGTTGCTCTGGGCATCAAATGAGAGTAGAAGCTTGGCAGCAGGGGGAGGCTCCAGTGAATATGATGCTTTAAACGCACCTAAGCCTGAGCCAATGGCCTGCTCAGAAGTTGAAAGTAGCACAATTCACAAAAATTTAAGTTTAAAAGAAGTGATAAAGGAAGTAAATTGTTTCAAAGTTTTCTAAAGTTAGCTGATGTCTTTGTTGTTAGGTGCTGCTGAATTGGGTCCAACTCATAGAAACCCTAGGTACAAGAGAACGAAACACTCCCCAACACTGTACCATGTCTGGCATTATGTCAGTGCTTCTCTGCCATTCATAGGGTTTTCAATGACTGTTTTGGTAGTGGGCTGCTATGTCCTTCTCCCATTTTTGCTGTGCTCAGGATTAACCCAGGGCGTCGGAATGCACAGAGCAGCACTCTACCAGCTGAGCTAAACTCCAGACCAAAGTTAGCAGGTTGTTGTTGTTGTTAGGTGTCATCGAGTCATATCCGACCCTCATAGTGATCCTCATAGGGTTTTCAATGGCTGATTGTTTCGGGATTGCCTCAGGAGTGGATTACCATGTCCTTCTCTCATAAGTTAGCAGGTAGCATATTAAAAATAAAAATAAAGCCAGGCACTGTGGTGCAGGCCTATAATCCCAGTGACTCAGGAGGTTGAGGCAGGAGGATCACGAGTTCAAGGCCAGAGGCAGCCTCCACAATTTAGTAAGACCCTGTCTCAAAATTTAAAAGAATTTTAAAAGGGGGATTGAGATGTGGCTCAGTGGTAAAGCACTTGTCTAGTATGCCCAAAGTCCTGGATTCAAAGCCCAGTGCTGAAAAAAAAATTAATATCAAAACTCATTGATGGAGGCTGAAAAGAATGCACCAGGAATGAGTCTTTATTATCTGAATGGCTTCAGGATATGGTACTTGGTAAGTTCAGTGGAACCACAGAGTATCAGATACCCAGAGAGCCTAAATGCTATCTGACTAACTCATTGTAAAGGAGAAAAAAGACTCAGATATGGGGAGACCTGTTGTAGGTCACAAAGCTACTGAGCTGCACTATAAACAATAATAGAATTGAAAATTAGTGCTGGGCTTTATCATTTTACAAGCATTTTATATTCTCTCCCCAGATTTTCCTGGCAGCCCTCTGGGGCAGGGTCCACATAGGGCTTCCTGTGCAAATCCACACACCCAAAGAGCCCATGTCACCTAAGTAGCGACAAATTTAAATCTCTCTAAAACCTAGGATGGGCTGGGATTTAGCTCAGTTGGTAGTGTGCTGCGCTGCAGTCTCTGAGGTCCTGAGTTCAATTCCCAGCACCGCAAAAATGGGAGAAGGGCCTGGCAATCCACTCCCAAGGCAATCCCGAAACAATCAGCCATTGAAAACCCTATGAGGGTTGCTATGAGTCTGATACTGACTCAACGGCACCTAACAACAATAACAACAATAAAAGCTAGGATGCATAAACTCATAGACTTCTTTCAGATCTACTCAATATACTTCCTTTTAAAAAGACTTTCCTTTCCTTAGGATTCAAAATTATACCCTGTGACCCACATCTGCCCACAGGCCTTTTCAAAGGACTGCTGCTTCCCTGTTTCTGACACCTGCTTCTTTCAGCAGGAGGGAGCCTTCACATGGCACGCCTGCCTGCCCTGCCTTCTCACTTCTCTGCAGCGGTGGTTTGTGACCAGGTGTGGATTTTTGGTTCTTGGAGGTCTTAGCTAACTCAATGCCTCCATTTCCTCCCTGGCAGGCAGCTGTCCTCTCTGCTTCTCCAGGGACAGCTCTGCCTGTGGGAACCAGCAGGGAGGAGGTCGTCCATGGGACTCTGTGTAAGTCTGTCTAGTTCTGAGGTCCCGCTGTGAGCCTTCCCTTGTCCCTCCTCTTCCCCTCTGGGAGACACTTGCCAGCTCTTCCCCTTCCTCTTCCTCTTCCTCTGTCCTCTCTCCTCCCTCTCAGGGTAGCTGTGTCCCCTATGCAGAGCTCACAGGCTGTTCTTTCCAGGCCACCAGCTTTACAGGGGCCAGGACTGGCCGTTGAAGTAATGGGAGGAAGCATTTTGAGACCCCAACATCTGGTGCATAGGCCACAAAACTTGAAAAAATAAAAGACATTTTGCTCAGCAAAATGTATCTGAACTAGTTGAGGCACCTGATGAAGGCTAGGAAGGGTGACTTAGGTCTTTGGAGCCGCTTTCTGAGCTGAGTCGTGTGTTCGACCTTGGAAGTTGGTTGCTTTGTTGTTGTTGTTGTTAGGTGAGTTAGATTGGACTCATAGCGACCCTCCTAGGCTTTTCAATGGCTGATTGCTTTGGGATTGTTTCAGGAGTGGGCTGCCATGTCCTTCTCCTGTTTTTGTGGTGCTGGAGCCCGAACTCAGGTCCTCAGAGAGTGCAGAGCAACCACTCTACCAACTGAGCCCCACATCTGCTCAGAGAGGGCTTTTTTCAGTGAGCTACAGCATGGGCTGGAAGCTTTGAGCCTTCTACCTTCCCTGGTGGGGTTCTGGAGCACATGACATCCTCAACTGCCATACAGGGGCTGTTTGTCTCTAGTGAGGTCCTTGGGTAAAGGTAAAGGGTTTCAAGAAAAATGGGAGCTTCAGGGACCCAGAACCCAACACATGCAGGAGAACTGACTCCTTAATAATCCTGCTGAGCTCTTAATTCCCTAGAGTTATGGCAAGATGGGCACCCCAGAGGCTCATATAGATCTAAGGTGTTTGCTGAGGCCTGATGGAGCCTCGGCCCAATCTGGTACCAAGCAGCTGCTGCAGGAACCCCAACTCCATCCCTAACCAAGGCAGGAAGTAAATTTAGAACTTAAATTTCGTTGGAGGTCTACTTTATAAGACAAATTGATTTAGGACTTTAACTTGCAAACTGTTATAACTTTTTGGATTTTAAATTTTTTCTTGGGGATATTATAATTGAGAAATCTCTACAATGTCATTTTTTTTTTCTTTTTTCTTTTTCTTTCTCTTTCTTTTCTTTTTTTCTTTTTTTGGCCACACTGAGGGTTGAACCCAGGGCCTCATGCTTGCATGCTTTGCAAGTGCTATACCACTGAGCTGAACACAGCCCTTTTTCAACTTTTTGAGACAGGGAGGGTTTTGCTAAATTACACAGACTGCCTCTGATCTCAAATTTGCAATCCTCTTGCCTCTACCTCCTGAGTTGCTGGGATTATAAGCATGTGCCACTGTGCCCGGCTCTCTGTAATGTTATTCTATCATTGTTGTTGTTGTTGTTAGGTGCTGTCAAGTCGGTGTCAGACTCATAGCGACCCTACGTACAACGGTGAAACAGTATTGTGAGTGCTTCTCTGCTATTCATAGGATTTTCAATGGCTGATTTTTTTTGGGGGGGAGTGGGTTGCTGGGTCCTTTTCCTTAGCCTACAGCACCTGGTATTCCCAGGTGGTATCCCATCCAGGTACTAACCAGGCCCAATCCTGCTTTGCTTCTGAGATCTGACAGGATTGGACACCACAGTGGTATGGCTCCGAGTATTCTATCATTAGAATGTCTTAATATTGTTATTTAATCTCACTACAGGTCTGTAGCCATAGCACTGTGGTATCCCATCACAGATCTCAGAAGCTAAGCATGGTTGGGCCTGGTTAGTACTTGAATGGGAGACCACCTGGAACACCAGATACTATAAGCTTGGGACAGGGACCCGCCAACCCATTCCCCATATTAATCTGCCATTGAAAACCGTATGAATAGCAGGGAAGCACTGACAATAGTGTTTTGCCTGTTGTATGTACGGTTACTGAGTTGGACATTGACTCAATGGCACCTAAAAACAACAACACCACAGGAAGGCTATGTATTATGTCTACAACAGGGACATTATGCCTTATAGTAATTTAATTAATGTTCTGTCCCAACACAATTAGGAACCTCTGGGAGGCATAGTTTATATGGCCATCAGCAGATCAAGGAGACAACCTCATGATGACAGGCACAAGCATGTGGACACATGCTGCTCTCATCCCATGAGGAGCAACCACGCTTGTGCGTGACTATGTGCAGAATTGCTAAGCCCAGTGGGAAACAAATAAGTGGTGGTGAGGATCAGGGGTGGGTGTTTCTTCACCATGAAATGTTTTTTGATTTTCTGTCCATAAATTGATTTAACCCAGGGGAGGCAAAAGGACTTCATGTTGGTAGTTTGGGGAAGGATAAAGAGGGCACACTTGGCTCAGCCCCTCTGTTGTTCACAGGCTATGCTGGTGACCAGATGGGCACCTCTGTCTAATGGTGGGTTTTGGCATTTGGAAGTGTGCCCCTGTGTATATAAACCCCATCTTTCCACTTACACTTTTTCACTTAAGAGGGCAGTATTCTGGCTTCTGGCTGCCTTGCTTACCCGTCCACTTGTCAAATTGTTCAGTAGCCATGTGTGAATGGAGGAGGAGTTCCCTCGGACATCCCCATTGCCAATGACCCCTAAATGGGATCTTGAGGGCCCATGCGTGGTGTCTGCCCCATGGCTCCTCTGTGACACTCACGCCCACATGCCTTCAGCCTACCTCCTGGCTGCTCCTGGCCCCGGCTGGAGTTCTCTGCCTCTCCCCCACCTGCAGAGTGTGGCCCAGCTGGTCCCTCTGCTGGCCCCAGGGTGCTGTCCTTGCTCTCGTGCACACACTCCTCTTTCTCCAGCTCAGACAGGGGGCAGTTCCGTGTCCACCATGTCAGGCGAGCCAGCTGGAGGGAAAGGAAACACTGATCAGAGTCAGTGACTCTGGACTGAAGTCCTGTGAACAAAGAGGCCCCATCCATGGGAGGCTGGCAGAGCAACAGTAAAGAATTCCAGGAACAAGGCCAGGGCTGGGAATCCTTAATAATCCTTAATAATCCTGCTGCTGCCCCTTTCTTCAAATATGAGCCTTCCCTGAGTGCCCATTCTCTGCCAGGCCTGCACTGAGTGCTGAACTAGAGACCTAAGTGAGGCACCACTGGACCCCATGGAGCTCACAGACAGAGAGAAACGAGGCTGGACAGGGAGGCAAGTGCCTGATCACAAAAGACTTTGAAAATCAAGTAGAGGAGTTGATGCTCAAAAAGCCCTAGTCCCTTACAGGTCATGGCAAGTCCCTGTGGACCTTATTTTTATTTTATTTTATTTTATTTTATTTTATATTTTTGTGGTACTGGGGGTTGAACCCAGGGTCCTGCACTTGCATGCTTTGCAAGTGCTGTACCACTAAGCTGCACGCCAGCCCACTTTTACTTTTTGAGTCAGGGTTTTACTGAATTACACAGAATGCCTCTAGTCTCGAACTTGTGATCCTCCTTCCTCTGCCTCTCTAGTTGCTGGGGTTATAGGTGTGGACCACCACACTTGGCTCTATTTTTGTTTTATTATTTAATTTAATTTAATTTAATTTTGCGGTACTGGGAGCTGAACCCAGGGCCTGGCATGTATTTTTTAAGTGCTCTGCCCCTGAGCTGCATCTCCAGCCCCTGTTTTGTTTTTTAAACTGAGACAGAGTCTCTCTAAATTGCACAGTCTGCCTCTGGTCTTGAGCCTGTGATCCACCTGCCTCGGCCTCCCAAGCTGCTGAGATTACAGGAATGAGCCACCACGGCCCGCCCTGCAGACTTTAGGGGAAAGGCACTGTAAATTCTGGGATTTCCAAAGCTCTCTCAGAGAGAAATGAAGGAATTCAGCCTGGAGGCTGTTTGCAGAAGTGAAGCAGGAAATATGAAGTGCCACGAGCAGTCTTTGGATCTGACACAGGCAGGCATGTCAGGCAGGCACTCTACCACCGAGCCACATCCCCAGCCCAGGAGAGAGTAGGCGTGAGGGGGTGCAGCAGGCCAAGCCTCCAGGGTGAGGGTAAAGGGAGAAGGGTAAAGGAGGGGGAGAAGCCACCCTGGCTCTCAGGCTCCTGCTGCAGAAGATGAGCTGGGTAGAGCGCCCCCCCAGGGATGGAGGACACAGGCCAGGAGTGGGCTTTGGTGCTGGTGAGAGAAGTGGAGAGGGAAGGAGGGAAGAGAGAGAGAGACAATGTGTGCACAAACACAAAGATCAGCTTGAAGTGCCTGTGACACCTCTGAGCGGAGGCGCTCAGCGGGGAGTGGAAAACCTCATGGCCCCTCACCTGAAGGCTTCCCTCTTCCCCTCTTGGTGGCCAGCAGACCACACTCCAGCAAGTTCTCTGGCTGATACCGGCAGTGTTGGACTCAACCATGGGACCCATGGCAAGTGCCTCTCCTTCCGTGCAGGGCACCTCCACTGAGCAGGGCCTTCGGCACTTGCCCCTGGGTAGTAACGGCTTATGTTGGCATCTGTTTCCCCCATGGACGGGCACTGGCAAGGACCTCTCCTCTTCTCAGTGCCAGCACAGTGCCTGGCACACAGCAGGTGCTCACTGAGTAATTTTGCAATCAAATCACTCATTTTTCACTTGGGAATTCGTAGGTGGCTGAGCACCATCTCCCAAGGATGTCTGTGTGGCAGCAGGTGAGATGATAACCCAATGGGTAAAGCCCAGGGCAGGAGTGCAGGCATTAGGGGTGAGGGGTACTTCTGGGGGCCCCAGGGCGACCCTAGCACTTGCCTTCTCCTCAGGGATAGGGGCTGTATACAGGCTGATGGCGACAATGACCACGGCAGTGAGCCCGCAGAGAAGGAGAGCAAAGTACAGGTAGTGGACGTCCTTCAGAACAGCTGGCCTCCTATCCTCCTCACCGCAGGCTGGGGCCGGGTATACGAATTCCAGGATCATGCGCAGAAGCCCCACTCCCAGGCCAAACATGAGGCCCCAGAAAGCTCCCTAAGGAAAGAAGGCAGACATGGGGGAGATCTGAGGAGGGGAAGAGGGGACCCTAGGAAGCTAAGAGCCTCAGTCTCCCCCCTCGCTGTTGATTCCAGTGTCTGGCAAGTCTGTCTTAGTGAGTTTTCTGCTAACACTAAGTATGTCCTGACCTAAAAGGCAGGCAGAGCAGTGTGCTGACAGCTGTTGGCATCACAGCTGGACTAGAATTGAAATCATGGCTCCATTTCTGGTGACTCTAACCCAGTGGTGACTCCACCTTCCCGGCTCCAAGTGTTCTTATGTGCAACGGAAAGGAAAGTGATCAGCACTAAGTGACAGACGCTCAGTGTTCAAACACAGCCGGATGTGCTTTTGTAACAAGCAGCAGCACCAGGGTCTCCTTGGCAACTCCCTGTCATGGCAAGTCAGAAATCAGAATAGAGATTTCCTTTGTTTTAAAGAACATCTCTGGGCCCTACTACTTATTACAGCTCCATTTCCCCTAACCTGTGTCTGTTCCCAGTAAGAACAAGTTCAGGTGGCACATTTTAAAAATGAGATGCTGATCCATACTTCAAAACTCTGGAATGAGCAGAGACACCCAAAATTCAGCTGGGTCCTGTGTGTGCCATGGCTCTCAGCAAGATCAGACCTGGGCAAACAGTAGGTCCCTGGCTCAGGTGGGCCATTGAGGGAGGGGTTCCTGTGATTTCCTTTGCGACCACCTCGAGTCGTGTCTATGATGTTCCTTAATGTCTCACAGTACAGCTGGTAGATTTGGGGGAATAACCTAACCACAGTCCAGCCTGGGCCCTCTAGCTTCCTCCCACATTTCTGCCAGGTTTCAGTGCAGTTACAGAACAGGTGCATGGGCAGCTCCTTTGTAAGGCCACATCTTGCCACTGTCATCATTGCTGTGATCTTGCCCATATAGACAATGTTACAGGTAGAACAGAACCTGGAGAGCCTTGGCCTGTCTTGCATTTCCACATGCACTGTTCCTCCTGTCCAGGACATGCTTCCCCTCCCATTAACCCTACAGGTCTCAGCTCAGATGTCACTTCCTCTAGGAAGTCTTCCCTGCCTCCCTCCCTGGAGTCCCAGGGATTACAGCACATACTCTTTACTCTCCCCCACAGCCACTGTCCTTTATTATTGTTGCTCATGTTAGCATCTCTCCTCCCTGCCAGCCCAGGCATGGCGGACCTGTGAACCTTGTAAGCCACGCACCCCTAGAGCCACCACGATTGCCCTAATTGTTTGCTGAGTGAATAGATGAATCTCGGCCTGATGCTGTGGTAAGGGAGGTGGGAACCTAGAGGGGTCATGGGTTTGCCAAGGTCCCCAGGACCAGATAGTGGACAGCCAGCAACTCAGGACCCTCTGCTGAGGGAGGCAGAAGTGCTGTACTCACAGGCTCTGTGACCCTCTTGCAGAAGATGGCCAGTAGGAAGAGGGCAGTGATGGGCGGGGCCAGGTAGCTGGTGACAGACTGGATGTAGTCAAAGAGCTGCCCGCTGTTGGCGCTCTGGATGATGGGGATCCAGAGGATGCTGACCACGACCAGAAGCAGCACGAACACCCTGCCGGGAGAGCGCAGGGTGCTCAGGACACTAGGGAACAGTAAAGGTGATATGTGGGAACCAGGAAGGGGGAGATGGGAGGCTTGGTCATTGGATCAGAGAAGGTTGGAAGGCCAGAATCCTAAATACTAAGATACTTAGACCGTTAGAATCTCAGAATCCCAACTCAGAATCCAAGAAACCCAGAATCCTAAAACTTTGGTATATGTATGTTGGATGATTTAAGGTCATATTGCTCACCCACTGTTCAAGGAATAGCCCATAATTCTATCAAGCACCCTCCCAGTAAGAGGCCTCGGGCCTCTCTCAGGATGATTTTCCTCTTCTGCATCCCAGCCCTGTTCAGGACAGCTTTCTTCTCCAGGATGACTCCAACCTTACATTGGCACTGAGCTTACGGCAGAGGCTCCACCTCTTCTCCTGACCCTCACCTCATTTGATACTCACTCAGGCCTAAGTCCTTAAAACTCTCTTGATATATGATTTTACACACGTGTGAACAAGTTGATAAAATACTTTCCTTGGATATGTTGGCTGCAATAATGCATATGGCCAGCAGATGGTGCCAAAATCCCACTGATGGATAAAATCATTGATCCTCCCAAACTAGGCAATTGGGGCCCAGAGATGAGGGACCCATCTTTGGCAGGGTCCTCCCTTTTCCTTTTCCTCCGATTTTCCCTCTCAGGATCAACTTGATCAGAAGCTACCAAAGTGGCTTCCCTATAGCTTGTTCCCTCCCCTGTCCTACTCTTGGATGCGGTGATGATCTCTTCCGGTGCCTAGGGCTTGGAGGGCGCACAGAAAAGCAGGCAGCAGGCTCCATGAGCTCAGAAAGCATCCAGGTGGGAGGAACAGTGAGTGCAGATCAGGGAGGTGTAAAGAGGGAGACACACCGAAGCTCACATTCCTACCCACCAAAGGGGGAGGATATCCACCCTTCAGCCAGAAGCCAGAATTACAGAGCCTTAAATTATGAAGCAGAGATTTTACACAGGGTCTCGTAAACCATAAATCCCTAGCCCATGGAAGACAAGAAAAATTCAACACTAGGTTATGCTTTTAAAAGCATAAACTGACACCTATAAAATGAAGTTCAAATTCTATAACTTGGTGTTCAAGGCCCTGCATCATTCAGAGACAACTTGCCTAAGAGCATTGCCCTTGGCAAGGACCTCCCGGCATTACCTGTCTTTGCCCTTCTCATTAAGCTGTGAGCACTCTGAGAGCAGAGCTGTCTGACTCATCCTTGTGTCCCCAGCACAAAGGTATGGCGCATGGTGGGTGTTGAGGGTGAGTCTGGTGGATTGGATTAGGAGCATTCCCATTATCCTGGGATCAAAGGGGAGCTGATCCCCAAGACTTTGAGGAAGAGATGTTTGCTGACTTTCTTTCCACCTGCACATCACCTGACATTAAGTGCTTTGTTATCTTTCAACCCCCCGCCCCCCGCCCCGCCATGCAACCCCCCAAGGAAGTTATACAGAGAGGGAAGAGAGGCTTCTCCCTGCTGCTCTGGAGGGCAGGGAGGAGATGGGAGGGACTTACCCAAGGTCACAGGGAAAGTCAGCTGCAGAACCCAGCACTCTGCCAGGCCAGAGCCCAGACCCAGCCAGTCTCCTAGGAGTAACCCAGGGCAGTAGGGAGTGGAGAGGGGGAGGGTTGCACAAGGAGGGCGCATCTGCAGGGATTGGCCAGCGCACCTGCCCACCACCATCAGCTCCTGCTCTGTTGCCTTCCTGCGGAAGTACTGCCACACATCGATGGCAAACAGGGTGCTGCTGCTGTTGAAGATGGAGGTGAGCGAGCTCATGAGGGCCGCCATTATCACTGCAATCATCAGGCCCCGCAGACCTGGGGGAGATGAGGCCTGAGTGGACAGCTGGCCCCTTGAGGGCTCTGCCGGGACCCTGGAAAGCTGCATTAGCCTCCTACAGAGCCAGCAGTTTGGAGGGACCTGGGATGGGGGGGTGTTGGTGAGGGTCCTGTTTAGCACAAACGTGGAATCAGGAGAGCCACAGATTTAGAGGCCAGGTTCTGCCTTTGCCCTGTCTTGTGGCCCTGAGCAACTCATTCCCCCTCCCTGAGCCTCAGGTTCCCCTTCAACACCACAGGGTGCGAGAGGCCAGGTGATTAGTAAGGTTCGGTGCAGCTCTGATTTCTCAGTCTCCATTTCACAGCTGTGGACAGTTAATGGGTCCCTCCTGTTGGGGAGAAGGTGATTGATAACAACTTTTAAAAAGTGCTTTGTGTTTTATACTTTTTTCCCCTGGGCATTTTAAACATTTAATTTGCATACAATTAATAAGCTTCATTATGGGATTTTCATACAATTACATCATGTAGTTTGCATTTATTCTCTCCCTTATTATCCCCACATGTTGTTCCCCCTTCCACTGATCCCCTCCCTGCTCCAGATACATCCCCTTATATATCCCCTTATATCCAATCTTAGGCATATATGTATTCTTTTTAAGGTAAATCTAGCTTCCATATATGAGTGAAAACATGCAATATTTCTCTCCCTCAGTCTGGCTTATTTCACTTACAATGATGATCCACAGTTCCACCCATTTTCCAAATGACATAATTTTGTCTTCTCTAGGACTGTATAATATTCCACTCTGTGTGTGTGTGTGTGTGTGTGTGTGTGTGTGTGTGTGTGTGTGTGTTCATCTATTAGTGGATGTCTGGCTGATTCCATTTCTTTGCAATTGTGAACAGTGCTGCAGTGAACACGGAAATGCACGTGTCTCTATGGTATAATGACTTAGATTCCTTTGGGTATATACCCAGGAAAGGTATCACTGGGTCACTGGTAGTTCTATTTTTAGTTTTCTGAGGAATATCCATACTCATTTCCATAGTGACTGCACCAGTCTACATTTCCACCAGCAGTGTAGTAGGGTTCCTTTTCTTCCATAGCCTCACCAGCACTTGTTATTTGTTTTGTTGTTGCCTGCCATTCTGACTGGAGTAAGTTGGAATCTCAGTGTAGTTAATGGCACATCGGGCTTTTTGATTGTTTTCTACTGCCACATTGGGGCTGGGTTTAGCTTAGTTGGTAGAGTGCTGCTCTGTGCTCTCTGAGGCCCTGGGTTAGATCTCCAGCTCTGCAAAAATGAGAGAAGGACCTGGCAGCCCAGTTCCAAAGCAGCCAGTCATCAAAAACTCTATGATAGCAGAGAAGCACTGATATACTGCTGGGCATGACACAGTGTTGGAGAGTATTTTGCCTGTTGTACATAGGGTCACTATGAGTTGGACCCAACTTGATGGCACCTAACAACAACTACAACAATGGCCACATTATGGTGCCTGGGTTAAAACCCCAACCTGAGAGGTCAAAGAAGCCTGGGGTCATTTCCTGGGTCTGCAAGCCACCAGCTAAATGGCTGCTCTTTGGACTAGTTCCTTACTCTTTCTGGGCCTGTTTTTTCACCTGGAAAGGAGAGTGGGATCTGCTGATACCTGAAGTCTCTGTGACTCTAATGACCAAGCTTCTGGAGACAACCCCAGGCCTAGCCCACCTCTGTCCTCATTCCTCCCAAGTCTATGTTTAGCCACCTGCTCGGTGTCTCCCCAGAAGACTCACAGTCACTGTGGACCTAAGGTTGCAAACTTCGGTACTCATCTCCCCTGGGCCCTCTGTGTCCCTCTTTGGTTGATACTCTTTCTGATCTCCTCCCTAGACACCTTCGGTTATTTTAGGCTCTTCCTCAGCTCTCCTCCTTCCTTCTCCATCTTCATCTTCTCCACCCTAGCTGGGCCTCCACCATCTTCACAATTTGACTTATTCGCCCTTTACCAGCAGGAGGGGGAAACTCTTCTCTACCCTTGCATCCCACACCCTCACCAAGGTACCATCGCAAACCTGCTGTGGAAGACCAAGACCTGGTGACCTCTTTGGTCTCTATCATTCTTGTTCCTGAAATACAGTGCATCATCAAATCCTGCCAATTCTACTTTACGAATATCTTTAAACACCTTCTCTCCACCTCTAAACTTGACTTGGTCAAGCCACTAGTGCCACTCAGCTGGACCATGTCAGATAGCTCACTGATGCCTCCCTAGCCTCCCAAACCTATCCCCACACTAAGTCCTCCATGCAGAGTGGTCTTTCTAAAGCACCAATCTTGTCATCCATGCCCTGATCTGCAGCTCCCCAGACCCCTCATTGCCCACAGGGAAAAGGCCATGCTCCAGAATGAGACTGACCATGACATCCTCTCAGGTAGGTTGTCCTGGTTCCTCTCTTTTGCCAAATCCATGCTGGGCTCCTCTCCATTCAGAATCCATGCTCTCTCTCCTTCTTAGACTTTTTTTTTTTTTTTTTTTTTTTTTTTTTAGTAGTAGTATTTGGAGGTTGGACCTAGGGCCTCACATATACTTTGCAGATGCTCTACCACTGGGCTGCAGACCCAGACTATTTTCTATTTTTTATCTTGAGACAAGGTCTTGCTAAGTTTACAGGCTGCCTCCGGCCTCGAACTTATGATCTTGTTGCCTCCACCTCCTGAGGCTCCAGGATTACAGACATGCACTACCATGCCCGGGTCTCCTGCCTGGACATTTGCACATGAAACTTCTCCCAAGAGGTATGTTCCAACACTCCTTCTACCCGGCTCTGTTGAAGATGTTCGTTGGGACTCAGCTCCCCTTCCTCCCCTCTGGGCGTCCTTCCTGACCCTCCCCAGGCTGGGACAGCACCTTCTCCAGGTTCCCTTAGTCCCCACTGGGCTGTCACTCTGGTCACCTTGTACTGCAGTCTTGGTGAGTCCGGGTGCCCTGGGGATTGCATACAGCCTGGGAACAGAGCTCTGTCTATTATCTCTGCATCTGCAATGGCAGGGAATAGTGCAAATGCCTTACAAAAGCTTGCAGCAGTGTGGTTGTGTGTGTGTGCATGTGTGTGTGTGTGTGTGTGTGTGTGTGTGTGTGTGTGTGCTCACATGTGTCTATGCCTGTGTGTGATGGGGAGGCAGAGGCAGACCTTCCTCTCCCCTCCTTTGTCCGTTCATAGTGCCATCTCTCCTGGGTAGTGGGCTATGGAGGAGGCTGGCAGGTGAGGTCGGGGAGAAGGGACTCACCCACAGGCATGAGGGCCATGACCAGCTTTGGGTAGGCGATGTTGGAACATCCCACTCGGGCCCCGCAGACTTGCTGGCAGATGTCAGGATCCACGCAGCCCACCTCGTCTGCAGAGATGGGGTAGGGAGTGAAAGCTGCATATTCTATGCCTCACGTTCGCTCATTGCTTTCTGACACTACAAGAAAGTGTTCCCTGGAGACTATGACCTTGTCTAGAAGATCAGGGGGCACACAATGTCTAGGTTCCTGCAGACTTCTTGCACATGGACTAGACTGCAAAGCTTGTAAGACTCCTTGGGGTTTTAGGCCACCTGTCTGGATGAAAGCAAATATCCTTGGAAGGCGCCAAGGATGCCTTAATTGACTTTTTCCAACGTAAAGGGGAAGAAGGACAAAATGGCACTCAGATACAGATACCTTCTAAATGTCTGGCCCCCAAAGCCTAAGTCGCTTACAGTGTGGTCTTCACAGGGAAAGTGTGTCAGCCCCTGCTTGCACCCACACTGCCCTGAAGCCCCTCTCTGGAAAGCCTCTGTGAGCCTGCATCCCAACGCCCGAAGAACAGGAGCCGCTGTCACCTGGGTACAGGGCCCGGCTGATCATGCCAGGCATGACGATGAAGAACATGGGCAGGATCTTCAGGTAGCCCCCCAGCACCGAGCCTCCCTTGGCATGGGACAAACTCTTGGCGGAGAGTGACCTCTGCACGATGACCTGCAAGGGCAGCAATGGAGGTGAGGGGTTGGGGAGGGGCTCAGCTGGGCCACAGGCCAGCCCTGGTGCCGGTCACTGCTGCCCCTACTCAGGCCCAGCATGGGGTCCCCCCATCTATGCAACCAGGCACCTGTTTTTTCTGTGGCCAACACCCCACTTGCAGTGGGTCAGGCCCAGCCTGGCGGGGGTCATTACCTGATCTGTGCACCAACACCAGGTGGCCAGCACCGTGAGCCCGAAAATGAGACCTGGCCACGGGATATCCCCGCCCACAGGGTCCCGAAGCATGTGGAAGGCATCGGCCCTTGGGAGGTGACAGGTGGTGTTGGGGACCGTGGCATTGGGGATGGCCTGCCTGTACCGCTGCTGCAGGCCTGGGTACCAGCCCACCTCCTGAAAGCCTGTGGGGAGACATAGTGAGAGAAGCAGCCCAGGAAGCCCACTGGGCCTGCCACTTGGCTCACCCGCGCTCCTAGCCCCCGGGGGCCCTGGGGTGGGAACCAACATGAGGATTGGGAATGGGGGGTGAGACCTGGGACTGGGCTCTGGCTCAAGACCCCTAGTTTGGAACAAAGAGAATCCTGATTTTTAGAGAGCCCTGGCTTGAAGAAGGGGACATGGATCTGTGATCTGGAAAGTTCCAGGCAAGCCATGGAGGTGACAAAGATGAGGAAGGAATTTAGGGGTGAAGGTGGGATGTATTTAGGTGACTCTCTTACCCAGAAACATGAGGACCAGGGCTCCCCCCACCATGATCACCGTCTGTAGAGCGTCAGTGTAGATCACGGCCGTGAGGCCCCCTGGGGACCCAAGGAGAAGGTGCGTCAGTGAGCACCAGCGGGGGCTGTGCTTGGCCACCCTGGGGAGACCAGAGAAGACACAGAGCCCTCTTAGCAGTGGAGCCTGGCCCCCCGCCTTTCCCACACCTAGGCCTCCCCTACCCTGGGAAGGTGGAAGCTGGTCACAGATCAGCAGGCACAGATGTAGCTCTTTCTGTCCCTGACAGCACCTGATCACTGCTGCCCCAACAGGGCTTTTCATTAAGATCCCAAGTTCGTTCCTTCTCTCAGCTGGGAGCTCTACCAGGCCTGTGCTCTCCTTCCCCTCCCACAGTCCATCTCAATGCCCCCCATACTTCAAGGCCAACTTAGCCATCAACAGGCCTGTCCTGGGCTGGTGTCCCAGGGTGCTCCACCTGTGCAAGGGGCTTTGCAGGGAACAAGGAGACTGGGTCGAGGCTGTCGTTGGGGCAGCGGCTCACTGGGACTCAGATCCAGACAATCGTCCCTCGATCTCCCCTGCTCCTGACTCGGTTGCTCTTTAGCAGTGCCTCTTTAGTGTCTCTCCTGCCTGTGCCTGCCTGGCTGTTTCCCCATTTTCACCCTCTCCGTCCCCCTTTTCTCTGTCCCACTGTGTCTTCCAGTCTGTTGCTCTGTGTGTTTCTCTTATCCTGTGTCTCTATCTTGGCCCTTCTTCGTCTGCCTCTCCCTCTTCCTCATTCTTTCTCTGAGGATCAGTCTGTCCCTCTGCCCTTCTCTCTGGCTGGCCTCTCTCCTTCAGTCTTTCCCTGTGTGTCTCTGCCTGCTGAAGCCCTTCCCCCTCTGCACATCGATGTGATCGTCCCTCTACCCTACCTGCAATGGTGTAGACAGCTGTCACCACCAGCAGAATCACTGTGGAGAGATAGAGGTTCCAGCCCAAGGCCATCTGGATGAAGAGGGCTCCAGAGAAGATGTCAGTCTGCAGAGAGTCCAGGCCACCCGAGGCCCTCAGGGTGGCTGCTGTGGGCCTGTTGCCCACCTGCTCAGCCTACCAGGGACCCTCAGCCTTCAGACATTGAGGACAAGCAGGAAAGGCCACACTAAGGGGTATGGGCTTGACCTTGCAGGTGCTGAGCTGCCACAGAGGCTTTATAGAGCAAAGAAGTTCTGTGTAACACTTTAAAACTCAGACAAATTCTACCAGGCAGTGGGGCCAGGCTAGTCTGTTAGCCCTAAAGGATGTGCTGAGAAATGAAGTGAAGGATTAAGGAGGTGAGGGTGGGAGCTAGGGATGGAGAAGGTGATGCTGAGAGGAGACAGTAGGAGTCCAGCAGGTTGCTGACACACAGAGACCTGTTGGGCTGCTTGAGGGGCCTATGGCTGCCGCAGTATGTCAGGAGCCCTAGGGCCATTAACCACAAGATCTGGATAACCTGCAGGCTCGGATTTATTTCAGAGATTGGGGGTGCAGCCTTTGCCTAAGATGACAAGATTGGCAGAACAAGGGGCCTGAAAATTCACTTCAGTCCTAGACCTGGCAACTGAATGATTCAGTTGGTCTGTGCATTTGATCCCATTTCATGACTATTTTATGAATCTATTAAAAGGTCTGTAAGACGACATGACCTGAACTGAGTTATGGGATTCAAACTTTAGTTCCAATTCCAGAACCAGCCTGCTTTGTGAACCTGGGCTGGTAATTTGACCTGTCTAGATTTGTTTTCTGAGTGTGGGTCAATAAAGAAATGGTAATGGCCTTTCTAACTCTAACATTCTAGGCATTAATGAATAGTTGCTGAATGATCAATTCATGAAAAAGATAAATGAATGAATTTCTGCTAGATTAACAGTTCAGGCCAGGTGCCATGGTGCCCACCTGTAATCCCAGAGACTAGGGAGGCTGAGGCAGGAGGGTCACAAACTTGAGGCCAGAGGCAGCCTGTGCAACTTAGAGAGATCTTGTCCCCCCAAAAAAACTAAATGAGGGGTGGAAGGTGCAGCTCAGTGGTAAAGTGCTTGCCGCGCATATGGGAGACCCTGGGTTCAATCTCAAACACAACAACAGAAAGAGTTCCTTTAATTCAGGGGCTGTCTACTTACAATCATCCTCATTCACTTCTGATTACCCTAGTGCTGAGGAGGAGCGTACATCAAAGGTGTGGGGATCCATCCTTCCTTTCTTCTATCCTTGGTTCCTTCTATCTATCCAAATTTCATCTTTCCTTTCTTCTGCCCTTCCTCCTCTCTCTTCCTCCTTCCTCCCTCCTTCCTTCCCTCTTTCCTCCATTCCATCCAATGTGTGACATTCAGTTTCCTCTCAGCATGAAGCCTGTGGGAAGCGGGCAGGCTTGGAGTGGTACCCACCGATATCTTGGTGAAGATGTAGAGGATGAGAGAGAGGACAGACATGTACACCTGGATCCTCTGGCCCCCAAATCGCTTCTTCAGGTACTGTGGCATTGTGACCACACCAGCTGCAATGTATACAGGGACAAAGATCCAGCCTAGGGCCAGGAGCAGGCAGGTTGCCTGGAAGAGCACGGAGAAGAAGAAGATATCCAAATCATAGGCGAAGATGGAGCAGCAACCTCTGACCCAGAGGCAGCAGGTGCCGAGGACGAGCCCCAAGCAGGGAGGTAAATGGCCTGGGCCTAATCCCAATCCTCTGATTGACCTCAGATGAGTCCCTTGGCCTCCCACAGGTCTTGGATTCCTCATCAGTAAAATGGATTCTGGACACAGCCTCCCAAGCTCCTCTAAGCTTCCTCTCAGCCCTAAAGCCAGGGTCAGGGGTGGCTTCAGACCCTCATTACCCTGGAGCAGCCAGGTCAACTTCCTTACATTCCACTCGAAGCCACCCACGGCGAGACCTCCAGCAGCCCCCGTCCCAGCCAGGCCGATGAATAAGCCACTGCCCACATTGCTGGACATCAGAGATGCTCCAATCTGCAAGGCAAAAGTGGGTCACAGGCAGGGTTAACCTGAGTCAATCTGGGGTCCACGTGCAGTGAAGCCACAGCAGGGGGCTGACATTATTGGGCTATGCCCTTTACATGCCCTAATCCTCTTAATCTCCACAAACAGCTGCAGGTGGGGTGCAGGAAAAACGGCGCAGAGTCCTGGCCCAGCCAATGGTGGGAAGCACATCTTCTTTCTCCCACGGGTGTCCACATGGTGTTTGGGGCACCTGGGAACCTGAGGGTGTCTGTCAAAGCACCCTCCTCCTGCTTGGAGGCCCAGGATTGCCTCACACTGTCACTGGGACCCAGAGCTCTTCCCTGTGTAGGCTGGGTGGGCAGTTGGCCAGGCCCTGGGTGTTTCCCTGAGCCGTCTGGCAGAGTCCACTCTCCCCCACCTCCTTCTTCCCCTGACTCATTTTCCAGGCTGTGATTTTGAGGCATTGGCTAAATGAACCATTCCCCAGTTTTCCTTTGATGAGGGGGTGGCTTGTAGCACCAGGAACTTAGCACTGATCCTGTAGCTGCCAGGCCCCTCTGCCTACCACAGCTCTGGGGATTCTCTCATGCTGGACAGTCTGCCAGCCCCCTGCCCCTGGTTCCCTCTAGTTCCTCCTGTCACAGGTGCCCAAACCTTCCAGAGAGCCCTGCATATCACCTGGGTTTCCTCTCATCTTCAGAGAGCAGAGCAGTGGTGGGCAGGGAAGGAGATGAGAACCAAGACAGAGGTGGGAAGGCAGCTGCGTGGTGAGGTGAGTGAATGTGTAAGGGGGGAGGGGGTGAGTGCGTGAGAGTGAGCGCTGAGTATCAGTGATTATGCACGTGTGAGAATATGAATGTGTAATGGGGAGAGTGATTGTGAGTGTGTGAGTGTGAGAGAATGTGAGTATGAGTGTGAGCATGAGTGTATGAAAGAATGTGGGAGTGGAGTGTCTGTGACTGAATGTGTGAGGACGCAAGAGCGATTGCACATTCAGCTGTTAGGGTGAGTGTGAGAGTGTGAGTTGTGCATGTGAGTGTATGCATATGTGCATGTGTGAGTGTGTGGGGGTGCACACATGCAAGTGTGATTGTGAGAGTGCGTGAGTCCATGCATGCGAGTATGAGGATGTGAGAGAGTTCACGAGTACACGCATATGAGAGTGCAAAGGTGTGAGTGTGTGGGTTTTTGATTGTGAGAGCATGTGTGTATGCACGTATGTGTGGATGTGTGAGTGCACACGTGAACATGTGTGATTGTGAGAACACGTGAGTGTACACACATGAGTGAGAGTATGAGGGTATGAGTGTGGGTGTGTGATTGTGAGAGCATGTGTGTACATGAGTGTGAATGTGTGTTTATGAGCGTCTGATTGTGAGAGGATTCTGCATACATGTAAGTGTGAGGGTGTGATATGTGATTGTGAGGTTGTGTGAGCACACACATATGAGTGTGAGTCTGATTGTAAGAGCATTTGTGCACGTGTGTGATGTGTGATTGTGTAAGTGCACACGTGAGTGTGAGGGCATGAATGTATGAGCATGTGTGTATGAGGGTGTGAGGTGTGAGGGTAATGTGTCTGAGTGCATGCATGTGTGAGCATGTGCACACGTGTATGTGAGCATGTGCACACACATGCAAGTGATTGTGAGTTTGTGAGTGTATGTATGTGAATGTGAATGTGTGAATGTGTTAGTGTGTGATTGTGAGAGAATGTGAGTACATGCACAGGAGTGTGAGAGTGTGAGTGACAGCACGTGAGTATACACGAGTGTGAGGGTGTGAGCCTGTGACTATGAGAGCATGTGAGTACACGTGTGTGACTATGAGTCTAAGTGCATGCATGTGAATGTGTGTGACTGTGTGGGTATGAGTGCATGCATGTGAGTGTGAGGGTGTGAGAGTGAGATCATGGGAGTGCACACAAGCAAGTATTTGTGAGTGTGTGAGCCTGTGGTTGTGTGTGAATGCATGCAAGTGTGTAGTCCTGTGATTGTGAGAGTATAAATGTATGAGAGTATGATAATATGATTGTGTATGAATGCATGCAAGTGTGTGAGCCAGTGATTGTGAGAGCATATGAATGTATGTGAGTGAGTGTGTGAGTGTGAAAGCATGAGTGCACACACCTGAGTGTGAGGGGTGTGAGGATGTCAGCTTGGCACACCATGTGCACAGAGCTTTGGCCACTTCCAGGACTCAGGACTCCACTGCAAGTTTTCTCAGCAGGGCACCCTCTCTCCATCTCATGGGAGAGAAGAGGTTAGCTCTGAGGACCTGAAGAACCTTGGGGTGGTCTGAGGGGAGAAGGTGTGGTTCACAAAAGTGTGGGTCAATTTCTGGATGTGGTTGGGGATTTTACCTCTGACTTTCCTTCCCATGACTGTGCAGCAGTGTTAAGCTTGCGTTGCAACTCCCAGTGGCCCCAAACTCTCTAGCCCTCATGTTTCCCCCAAGCTCTCTCCAGCCCCTGTTTCCCTCCAGCTCTGCTTAGATCATGTCGTTCATTGCCTTCCTCACTCAACTCTGAGCTTCTTTAGGACAGGGTTGTTCCAGATCATGCCTGGCATAGGGCCACGCCTAGGAGATGCCCAGGGAGGCTCAGCAGGTGCATGGGAGCCTGGCCACTAGGGCCTTGGGCAGGAGAAGAGGCCAGGGTCAGGCACCCTGAAAGGAGGCTGTGGCCTGGGTCCAGGTGAGAGAGGAGTGGAGGGCGTGTGGGAGGAAGGGCGTGACAGCCTCCACACTAAGGGGGAGGAGAGGTCAACTCACTGGCCACCAGCTCATGGACCTCCCTGCCAGGAAATAGCCTCCAATGGTTCCTCGGCTTGCACGGATGGACGACTGGAAAGAAAATGGCAGAGGTGAGGACATCCCCCTCTAGCCTCTGCCCTCTGCATCACGTTCCCTGCTCCTGGGTGCCAGCGCTGTCGGGAATGCACAGGGTAAGAACTGCAGCAGGCCAGGCTGGTGCTGCACCATCTTTATGACTTGGGATGACTTGGGAGTCATTTCTCTCTGGAGCCTTAGGGCCCATCTCCCAGGGCTGGTGTGAGGAGCAAAGGAGGCAAAGGATGTCCAATGTCATTGCACTTGGAAAGTGATATGCATGTGCTCCAGATGGTCATTAGTGTCCCCTTGTCCTTGCCTCCCCTAGTGTCTGCTTTCAGGGGATTATTTGGAGTCCTAGTTGCAGGCCATAGTGACTGTCTCCCCTTATCCTGGCCTCTCTCTTCCTCCCAGCTGGGATCCACCAGTGCAGGAGACGGCTGTTCTGACTGGGGGCCTCTGGGCCTAGGACAGGAGAAGGGGCCTTGTGCAAGGGCTTCCTTTGGCTTAGCCCAAAGCCAGGCCACAGCATCAAGCCCCATCCAAAACCCTGGGAAGAGCCATTATCTGGTCCGTGTGGGGCCTGTCTGGGGACATGCTCTGAGGAGTGAGGAGTGCTAGAGCCAGATACTCTTCCCTTTGGGGACACAGGCTGAGGGCTGGCTGGGGGTGGGGGGGCGGAGGGGACTGACGCAGCTACCCCAGTGTGGAAGGGTCTGAGGTAGGAGGGAGAGGTCCATGCAGGAGAGGAAGGAAAGGGGACAGTGACCGGTCACTAGCGATTGATGTGGAGGGGGCGGGGCTGGAGCCTGTTTAGCTTTAGCCTGAGCTTTCCTGTGTCGCCTCTGATGCTCTTGGAGACCATGGAAGCGACACAAATTCCCTTCTCAGATGAGGAAGTGGGGCCCTAGGGCAGGGAAAGGTTTGTCCAACTCATAGCAGAGCTGTCACTTCTCACGCTGGTCACCTTCAGGAGCTGCTGAGCATCTGTCTGCCCACTTCTTCCTCAGACCGGCCCTGGCAGGCAGGGACCATTGCTTCCCCTGACAGGGGTGGGACTGAGGCTTTGTTATGGTTTGGGTCCAAATGTCCCCCAAAGGTCATGTGTTTGCATGTTGGGTCCCCAGCTGGTGGCGCCATCCTAGGAGGTTATGGAACCTCTGGAGGCAGGATCTAGTTTGGTGAAAGTGAGTCACTGGGGCCAGCTTTTGGAGGTTTTGATCCCAGACTTGTCATTCCGATCTTTCTCTGCTCCTTATCAGCCATGCTGTGAGCTTCTCTGCATTGAGCTTACCCTGCCTGCCCTGCCACTGTGTCTACCCCACCTCTATGGCCTCAAATCCTCTAACCATAAGCCCCCAATAAATATTTCCTCGTGTAAGTTTGCTTCAGTCTGTTTCTCTGCCACCGCGAGGTACCACCTGACCAATACAGGCCCAGAGAGGGTTCCTGACCTCATCGCAGCCTAGGAAGAGGCCAGCTGGAACTCAGGTCATGGTCTTCCTTGCAGCAGTCTAAAGGTTCTGGGCTCTCTGAAGAATGCTGTGGTGATAATACTAGCCATTTATTGCCTGTCACCTGTGTGCCAGGCACTGTGCCAGGTACCTACATGCATCCTGTCACTGAACAGCCATCACTTTTACAACCTCACTCTCCATGACCACAGACCCAACCTGAGGCTGAGGGAGGCTTCTGCATTTCCAGGGCCGCACAGTTCAATTTGCAATAATAATTATTATTTATATAACATGACTGCTGGAGTTGGGATCTGAGCCCAGGGCTCCCTGTCCTCAAAGCCTGACACCTGCCCATAGCACCATGACTCCAGTGAGCAATGGGGAGCAGAGGGACCTTGAAGTCTGCCTGGCACCTTTCCCAAGAGCACATGAGCCCCAGACAGTAACAGGAAGGAGTAACGGTTGAACTTTCTCCAAGTTGTGGGTCTTGAGGTGGGGAAGAGTGCAGGAGTAAGGCTCAGGGTAGTCAGGGATGGTTGGGTAGGACGGCAGACGTGCAGAAACAAGGAGTTGGGAGCCAGGGCTCTAGGCCTACCTGCCTTTGTTCACTGTGTGAACTTAGGCAAGCCACAGCCCTCTCTGTGCCAGTCTGCCTTCTATGGGGAGGATGGTTCCTGAAGGCTTCTATCTCAGCCGTTCTGCAATCTCCTTACTTCTGCCCACCTCTGCTCCCAGCTTGAGATGAGAGGCTGCCTCTGCCTCCCTGGCAGCCCAGGCCTCCACTTACCCAGATCCCCACAGCGATGACGAAGACAAAGTAGATGACCACCACCCCGATGTCGTAGGCATGCAGGCTGACTTGGGAGCCCAGGGCGGTGTGTGGCGCTGTCTCAGTTCTGCCTGAGGCTCCAGGCCCCATTGCTGCCAGCTCCTTGCTCATCTGTTCATGTCTGTCTCCTGCAGGCTGGACTTTGAGGTGCTTCTGGCTTCATTCCTTTCCTTTAATGATTAAACAGCCCAAGCACCACTGGCCTTTAGAAAGCTCAGAGCCCTGCTGGTACATAAGGTCCTGCCCACTTTCCCCCTAACTGATACCCCATCCCCAACAGGACTCCCGCCCGCCCTGCTTTTCTCTGCTGCTCCTGCAGACACACGTGTGCACAGGTACACATGTGCACATGCATATGCGCATCCTACCTGCCTCAGAGGAGCAGGAAAGGGAGGGGGAAGGGAGCTGAGTGCTAGAAACCCAGAGCTGAAAGGGAATTCAGAAATCAAGGTGCGTGAGCGCCTGAGGTGTGGAGGGGAAACTGAGGCCAGGAAAGTAAAAGTAGAGTTGGGACTGGAATCCAAGTCTTACTCATCAGTTCAGTGCAATTTTCCTTCATCCAGTGGGAGGGAGATAAGGGAAGAGAGGAGAAGAGGCTGCTTGCTGCTTGCAAAGTGGCCACTGCCTCATAGTCTAGCCACTGAGGTGTCATATTCCCTTTCTCACAGTAGAGGAAACTGAGGCCCAAGATGAGACAAAAGTTTGTTCCAGAGAACAAAGCCAGATCAGAACTCACACCTTCTGATGCCTGGTCCACTCTTCTTCTCCTGTGTTATGACAAGTGAAATGGATCCTGCAAAAGATGTAGAGTTCCCTGGAGCCAGGGAAGATCATTGTCCAGGACTCAGGCAGCCAGGCCAGCTGGATCTCTCACCAGACTGCACGTGACTTTGGGAAAATTGCTGAATGTCTCTGAGCCTGGGTGTCCTCATCATCACAACCAGTGCCCCGCCTGCCTCACGGCTGAGTAGATTAGGCTGTGCTCCTGAGATGCTCTGTACGCTCTGAGCTCATGCATGCCCTTGGGGTTAACACAGAGAGACCAGCACCAACCATCATCTATCCGACCTGCACAGACATCGGGCATGAAGTGTGCCCATCCATATGGCTTCCCTGCGACAGCTGCATTTGGGACCCTTCAGTCTGTGAACATCTCACTGCAAACACCCTGCCACACACAGGCCAGGGCCTAGCCTGGGGCAGGTAAAGGGGCCTCATTGACCCTGGATGACTCCCACCCCCAGCATCTTGTGAGAATCCCAGCGTGTGGGGATGGGTGTGGGGCCAGATACTCTTCCCTTTGTCCAGTAAAGAAAGAGAGAGGCAGGGTCTTGGTTTCCTCTCTGCTGTCTGCTAGTCCAGAACACAAGGCACAGGCCGGGCTGAGCCCCCAGGGAGTGGAGCACAGATCTGCAAGGAAATCCCCAGTTAGGAGAAAGCTTGGAGGAATCTGTCACCTGTTAGGTTAGATGCCAGGCAGGCAGAGAGGTGGGTTTACAGAGGAAGCGTCCTTCACATATATTTAAAGGTGAATAAGAGTTTGTTAGGAAAATGAGAGGGTAGGGGGAGAAGGGCCAATGTCAGCAGCATCAGGAGAATGTGAAGGACCAAGGGCCTTAGATGGTCCTTGTGACAGTCCCTGGGGGCGAGCTGCAGGGAGGGGTGGGGGGAGACAGGCTGGCAGATCCTTCAGTGTTAATTGGGGAAGGGCAAAGGACAGGTATGAGCTCAGCTGCTGAGAAGGCCACAGGGAGGACTTCCAGGATCGGGACCGTTCTTCAGAGAAGGGTCGAGGCGTGTAGTGGGCAGGAGATGGCTGAGCTCTGCACTTCCTCCTGCCTCCCCACCAGTCAGGCCCACTCAGCCCTAAGGGCTCTACTGCCTATGCATCCCACTCGGGTCCCTAATCACCTCCTCCCAGATACCCAGGGCTGAGCCTGAGTCCCGCACAGTGTTCTTAATCCTAACCTAGCAGGCTTGGGCACACAGTAGCCATTCTTCAAACCCGTCTAAGACTCCTCTGTTAGCTCACCAAGCTTTGTTACTCGCATGTTGACTCACAAGAAATTGAAGCAACAAATTAGCCATGGGAAAGAGGCAGGCAAGGGTGCACAAGGACGGCAAGGAGAACAGTAGTTGATGGATTGATGGACGAGGGATGTCATTAAAAACAGGAAAAATAAAAATTTTAAAAAAAGATTTCCAAGAGAACTCAGAGTGAAAAAAAGAAATATAAGAATTATGGGTATTCCTGAATGAGAAGAAAGAATCACTGGAGGCCTTCACAACCTAGTAAATGATATCTTCAAGGAAAATTTCCCAAAGAAAGCAAAGGAAATGGATACATACACCACTGAGACTTTCAGGACTCCCAGGAAGGCTGACTTAAATAGATCATCCTTGAGACACGTCGTGGCTCGATTTCTATCACTAGAGACCAGAGACGCCATCCTGCAAGCAGCAAGACAGAAGTCCCTAATTACTTATAAAAACAGCCAATAAAAATTACTGCAGACTTTTCCATATCAACACTGAAAGCTAGAAAGGAATGGTCACAGGTGATTCAAATACTAAGAAAAAACAATCTCCAGCCTAGACTAATATATCCAGCAAAATTATCATTGATAATAGATGAGGAATATAAGACATTTAATGACATTGAAGCTTTTAAAAGATATGCAACCACCAAACCAGCACTGGAGAGGATAATAAATCAATTAGCACATCCAGGAGAGTTAAGACAACGCTGCAAAGGAAATCAAAGAACCAATTAACTGAGATGAGTCCAACACAAGAAAGGTCCAAAGCAAACATGAATCATAAATCAGTAACAGGTAATGATTGTATAAATGACAATAAATGCTCCTCAATAATCTCTATTAATGTAAATGGTCTTAACTCACCAATTAAGAGACAGAGATTGGCTAATTGGATGAAAAAACGCAAACCATCAATATGCGGTATTCAAGAAACTCATCTAACTCACAAAGACGGGAATAAACTGAGAGTTAAGGGCTGGAAAAATGTATACCTAGCGGGGGGGGGAACAAAAGAAAGCAGGTGTGGCAATTTTAATTTCAGATAGATTAAACTTCACTCCAAAACTAATTAGAAGAGATAAGGATGGTCACTACATTTTAATACAAGGAACAATCAATCAAGAATCAATAACGCTCCTTAATATCTATGCCCCAAACATAGGAGCTCCTAGCTTTATAAGACAAACCTTATGGAATATAAAGAACTTTATTGGCCCAGAATCAATAATAATGGGGGACTTCAATACTCCACTTGTGTCAAGAGACAGTTCATCAAAACAAAAAATCAACAGAGAAACGTCAAATCTAATCTCCACCCTAAACCAGCTGAATCTTATAGATATATACAGAATATTTCATCCACACGATGAGGAATACACATTCTTCTCAGCTCGATATGGTACATTTTCTAAAATAGATCATATGCTAGTCCATAAGAACTCCCTCAACAAGTTCAAGAAAATAGAAATAATTTCATGTTCCTTATCAGATCATAATGCGATAAAATTGGAGCTCAAGAGCATGAATAATTCCAGAAACTTTACAAACTCATGGAGACTGAATAATTCACTACTGAATGACCCATGGATTGTTGATGAAATCAAATTGGAATTTAAAAAATTCC